>VKOC01020907.1:0-14488 GCA_009364415.1 Spea multiplicata | reverse complement strand
GCAGATGCCACTGGTCTCCCTCCCTGTTCAATTAGTTAAATGTCCGTACCAGCAACTTTATTGGTCGCTCGTACTGATAGAACAGGGAGGCCAGTGGGATGTGCCGGGTAAATTGCAGCCTTACGGTTTTAAAAGTCTGTACGAGCGACCAAACAGAGTCGCTCGTACTGACTTTTAAAACCCCAATGCTGCAACTTACTCGGCAGATCCCACTGGTCTCCCTGTTCTATCAGTTAATAAATGATAGAACAGGGAGACCAGTGGGATCTGCCGGACAAGTTACGGCACCAGGAGTTTAACAGTCCCTATTGGTCGCCAGCAGGGGGCTCGTCGTGCGCCATCAACCAATGGCAGACGAGCCGCCTGCTGACGACCAATAGCGTTGCTCATACGGACATTTAAACTCCTGGCACCAGAGCTGCTTTAACACCGTATTAACCCCTTAACCGGGGAAAACGAAGAAAAAACGAACACGAAGAATTCGCCCGACGAGAAGACAGGACCAGGCGAATATTCGCGGAATACAACGGGTTTTTTTCCTGAAGACGAGCAGGAAGACGAACACGAAGAGCCCCCTGGTGCCCAAGTGTACTAATTACCTCACTAGGTGCAAATGTATAATGTGCCTTTAAAAGGCATGTATGGGATAGCTCAGGAATAGCTCATGGGCTGATATTGAGAGCAGCTGCTGTGGGCTGAACGAGACAAGGCATGTCCCTCATTGAGGTAGGGGAAGGGGTTTGTGCTTTGACACACCACCAGCAGAGAAGGTTATAGCGTAATACGAGGTGCACAGGATGTCAAATGTGGCGGATTGCTGCCGATGTGCCAGGGGGCTTATTATATGACAGGGATGCTGTGTGCATAGTCCCGGCAGAGTGTTAGAGGGAGTGAGTGAGAATATAAGAGCAATAAAAGCAAAAACAGGGTCATATTATTTTCTTGTTTTTTTTTTTTTTCATTAAGATCTACGGTTTGGTGGCATCGTCTTATAACCAAGGTTATCTTTTAATCAAGCAAATATGGTATTCTCTTATCATGCTATATAGTACAATCATGCTATACCTTACGAAAAAATTACTGCAGTTTTTCTTAAGTAATACTGCAGTTTTTTGGACATGGAAAAACTCCAATACTTCACTGTACTGCAGTTGTACTGCAGTTATTTTTGTACGGAAGTACAAATGCAATAAAGCTGCAGTACATTGAATTGCAACTGTAGGTTTGCAATATAAAAAAAAGTGCAGTAAATGTGCAGTAAAACTGCAGTACAGTGAAGTACAAATGCAGTAATACCGCAGTAAAAAGTGCAGTATTACTACAGCAAAAAGTGCAGTATTGCAGTTTTTTCATGTCCAAAAAACTGCAGTTTTACTTCAGAAAAACTGCAGTATTTTTTTGTAAGGGATTTGCCTAATTGAAACGACACCTATATTAATAAAATAAGGTAAAATTATGTAGTTATGGAGTTTAACTTGGTTTTTAGCATTTCAACCTGTTTAACATATACCGCACATATTATTTTGACCGTTTAATGTCAGTTTAATTAGATTTTTGCTCTACTACACACTACTGTTCAGTTTTGTTTTTGTTACTTGATTTGTACATTAACAATGGCTGAGCTGTACATAAAGCTACTAAACATTTTTAAGCGTAGAGTGCCAATAGAGAAAAGAGCATAATGACCAGTGTTACCACACACTGAGATCCCTGTGCTGATGTGTATTTATAATTCACGTTTTCCTTCTCAAAGCTCTGAGAGATTAAATTCTTCTCCTTATCTGGTGCAGTCCAATAAACATGTAATAGTCACATGGCTTTTACAATCATTGATTCCCCAAGGGAAGCTTAACTTGTTATTTTTTCACTTTACACAAACCTTCTGCCAACAGTACATATCCCTTACATTAAATGTGATGTGGTGCATTTTCAATTTCTTTTTGTTGGGAGAAAACAGTGCTCTTGTGATCATTATTTATGAGTTTTAATTTGACATGAGTGTCCTCTTAATTTTAATTAAACAAAGCAAATTATTTAAATGGGCATACTCAACGTCCATACATAAGTATGTTGACCATTCTTATTTAATTTCTGGAAGACATTACTGATGATTAATAAGTCATTTTGCGTCATTTATTATCACTCGGATACACTTAGTCTAATAAAAAGGAAAACTACCATTGATTTTTCACCAACTTGTTATTCAGTAATAGAAGCAAGTCTGGATGTAGCCAGTGCCAAAAGCAGTTATGAATAAAAATGTGTACCCTGTCCCAATTAAACAGTTTATGTAAATCCAGGTTTTACATTTTGCGTTTCATTTCACTAATTGTTTAAAGACTATGGTGGATGCTATATAATGGAGTCAGAAGCCCACATTTCCGTTGGAGGCATTGAAATTTAAGCTTGCAAAATTACAACACTAAAATCTGAGTTAGTAGGTTAGGAATATGTGTGCCAACATGCGAAGTGTCAGGAACTGTGAATTATAATATCTAGTAAACAGACATTTTTGATGCAAAAATACAGCTTAGTCTCACTTGGTTGTATCACAAATTAGATGCAAGGGGCAAAACATAGAAGCAAATATGCCAAACAACATAACAAAGGTTACTTGCTTTTATACTTTGTCTAGCAATGAGACTCACGATCTAGACTGGTTTCACTGTTCCACTTTTATGGTCATTGTATATCCACTGACAATGTTATAGTATTGCAACAGAATAAAGAGGAAAAGTTGCTTTGACTCTCTGCAGTCTTCCAATAAAGTAAATCTTGTACAAAAGAGTCACAGAAAGTTGTCACTGACTTGAAATAAAAAGAAATAGTGGTTAAAGCCTTGCTATCTAGATGAAATGAGGTGGGGTGTCGGGAGGGGTGCGTTAAAGCATCTGAGGGCCAGAGTGTTACATCTCTGGAGCTGCCTACTGATTTCATCTACATTTTCTTTCCTCCCACCTGGTCTCCTCCCAGCTTTTCAGCAGGTAACCAAGGTGCAGGTTACATGACCTTGGAAGCCAAGAGAGGGGGTAGAGAAGTGATAGGGGGAGATTGATAGTGTGTGTGTGTGTATGTTAGAATGAGTGTTTGTTAGTGTATGCTATGAGCATATAGTGTTAGAGATTCTGTGTAACTGGATGACAAGCATGTGTAGGTATCAGTGTATGGTGCATATTTGAGTTTATGTTGTTAATCTTGTTAGTGTTACTGTATAGTGTTAGAGTGTGTGTTTAAGTGTATGGTATTAGCGTGATGTGTCAGCATATAAGGGCAAAATAATTAAGTCTTGGTGGAGTAGTTATGTGCTTTTTATAATCAATCTCAAATGAAATCATGTTATGTTGCTGTTTCCCAAGTGTTTTCCTTCTTGGATGTTTGGGAAAAGCCTCCTATGGTTAGTTCAAGTCAGATCAAGACAGGCATTCATTCTGGATGTGGTCTCTACTAATTGTGACATAAATATGTAATTTAGCCGGTTAAGAGACTTACTTCCCTTGGTGGAACATCAATGCTAATATATGGTGGCTTGTAGCATATACCTTCAAGTAATGTGCAACCCTTTTTAATATCAATGGTAATCTCCACCCATAATTTCTCCACATAAGTACCAGAGTCATCCCGCACACCTTCCTTAATACTGGGCTTTAATTTGGGGATCACATATACACAAACCTCCCCCTTTTCTATTCACTCTGTCCCTTCTAAAAAGTTTTTTTAATGAAATAATATATACTATTAGATGCATATATTTAATTAATTATAGAAATGTTGGTGCACTGTACAAAGGCACATGTCACAGTTACTATTGGGCTTGGAACCTAGAACTGCTAGGAAGCGAGGAATAATTAAAATAGAAAATATAATGAACACAGGTCATACATTGAGAGGATATAACGTGTCAGAAAAATACATTCTTTATACTAAACATAGCAAACACTGTAGAACAGCAGCAGAATGGATATCTGATAGATTGAACTTGATTGGTTTGTGGCATTCCATGTCAATGTGTAACATTCTAAAATTTAACAGATCCTATTGATTTAATAAATTCATACACCAATGTATTAGCCACGAGATGCAAGATGACATGACATATTAGCTTTCATAAACCAGTTTTCCAATATACTAAGTATATACATATACCATGTGAAAAGAGAGATGTTTTTCTACATATAAAATAGATAATTTCTGTAATTCATTTATTAATAGAAGCTAATCTACCTGAATGGCATATTGAATCAATATAATACCTTGAAATGTATTGTCAGTCAGTTGAGTGAAACCTTACAGACATAGTCAGACTAAGGTACTTGCAGATTGCCTTCAAATGTACTTATCACTATTATTTTCACCCATTAATTAGTGATTAAACTCTGATGTGTTTCCAAGGTTTCCAACTTCTTTTACGTTGAGTATACAGCATATCTTGATAATTTAAAGAATAATTGTGTGAGAATTTTCAGCAGTATTCTTATGAGACAAACTAATATAACATATAGCATCTATATAATTTCCTCAATACTGCTAAAGAGAGCTAAAACTCTCCACCAGATAAAACTGTTCTGCAGTATGGCCAATTAGTATTGCGTGGCATAAAGGTAATTGAGGTGTGTATATTTTTCACGTGCAAACATGATAGTTCATTACTGAGAAAGTAAAGTAGCTGGCTTGTGGAACTTTTCAATATAAATGTCAATTCAATACTTGCTGATGTATCACTCTTTTGGGAGTCATCTATCTTTCATATACAAACACATATTTAATATTATTACTAATAAACACATCCAAACCTATAACATTACAAGTTTACTATTTGGATCAATAATCCTGAGAGCCTCAAACTACTCCATTGATTATATAGTTATATATTTTGATAACCAAACCTTATATATTTATTCTACTGCATTGTCCCAATGTATGCCAATATGCTGTACCCCCAACATAATGTCTGCATGACTACTGTACTTTCTATATAGCTTATTACGCCTAACCTTTTTATATTGTAAAGTATAAATCAGTGCTGTATAAATGAACTAGGTTAATTTATAGATTAACACATTTGTCTAACAAGGCAAACACTCATTCACAATCATTGTGCTAGAAAATCAGTATGTTCCAAAACAATATAAATAAATCTAAATTTATAAATGTATTCTGGGAAGAATAAGGCACAGTCTCTGGGCTGCTTCACTAATACCCAAATAGCTCTCTTGATTGATTTCACTAGTTCACCAGCTCTTAATTGGCCATTTTTGGAGAAAGATATCCCTTGAAACCAGCCCTTTTGCACTATAGAGGTTTGTGCAGACCTCCATAGTATTATTTCCATGTAACCATTTGAGGACCACCCAGTATGATGTCATATCCCAGCAATCTGCATAATAAAACAGAAAGCAGATATGTAGGTCTTCCTAGCCTTATAAGTCTGGAGCATTGGTTGGCATTGTTGCCCAGGATTAACAGCTTCCATAAATACAGCACTGAGTATAACCTTTTCCACCTTTAAATTCATCAACTCAGGAACCTTGTCAAATGTGGAACATATAAAGAGGTCTCTTTCCCAACATCTCAAGGCAAGCTAGTCTCTCTACAGGCTGTGGATAAGCTTGCAGCAGTCACAGATGGTGACCTGCTCCCTCCTCAATGGCAGGCGGATCCTTGCAAACCATAGAGTGTCAATGGTATCGTCAATGGCGCCCTCAGTGTGTGTTCCTAGAGAAAGTCAATAAAGTACAGAGTGATAGGACAGGTGCTTTCTCTCGATAGAGCTCTTGAGTTTTAACTCCGATGTACTCCAGAACAGGAAGAATCTTGTTGCGCAGGACCAGCACTTTCCCTTCGATAGTAAGGTCTCTGAAGCTCCATAATCCAAGTTTCTGCTTTACTTTAGCGAATCTCACCTCCCAGGTCTTCAGCGCTGTGTCGTCTCTGCCAAACCAGACTCCCAGGATCTTTACAAAGTCACACATGTGATGTAGCCAGAAATGCTGCAATATATGTTTTCTTCACATGGTAATTAAATAAATCATTCCCCTTTATCTCCCATGATACCTATAGCCATTGTTTTTCATGAATACCAAGAATGTATGTAGCTATACTTAAGTGTAATTGAATGCCTATCACTGCTAAAACAAATGGATTTCCCCCCACAAGTACATGACTAGTATTACATACCGATAAATGTTTAACTTTTTCTTGAAATTGGTCTTATCATATTAATGATTCATGGTAACAATGAATACATAATCCATTTTCTTTTATAGAGATGACAATCAGACAAGTATATTGTGAGTGAGAAATGAAATGATGACACATAAAAAAAAAGATAAACAGAACAAGAAAAACAGAACAGTGAAATGTCAAAGCAGTTTGACATGACAATGTGGATCTGCTTATAGTTTAATGTAAACAGTGTCATTATACAGTATAATGGTGATGTATATGAAGCATTACAAGTATTAGAAGAGCTTTAAATTGTGAATAGGGAATGTTGTGATTAAAAAAGTATAATTAGTGTTTATGACAGCATATGAGTATATTTTGTTCTATTCACTTTGCATTTACTTATTTATTAATATAACACTTCAGGTATTCCATGGGAACAACCCAACTGAAGTGAGGTAAAAGTGGTAACTTCCGTTTATTTGGTTGGAATTTTTTTCACAGTTCATGTCAACCCATTTCTGTCTACCTAGGACCATTTTTTGGTAGTCAGACTATTGTAAGTTATGTTAACAGCACTAAGGATTTGTTTCTTGCTGTAGATAAGCAACACAGCATATAACCAACCTAGTCATCATTTAGCCATACGGCTTTGGAATACTTTGGAAACTTAGAAATCGTAGAAGGGAAAGTCTTGAGGTTTACAAAAGTATCTTGTAACACTGTGTATTCTCACATTAAAGAACTGCAACTTGCAGATATAGCTTATAAATAATTTAAGTTCACATCAGATGTTTTATTCAACATGCAGATACACGCATATATGTTATCTCTTGGGTACATTTCTAGGCACAGAAAGCGAATGTATTGCAGCTTCCTATAGCAACTCTCAGAAAAATCAGAACTTAATTTAAATAACCCATTAGTTACATATTTATTATTTTAAATTATATTGTAGATATGTGGTCACATAGTAAACATTAATTATTAGGAAACATGGAAACATAGCTTATGACAACATACTGTTACTTACTTCGTAATATATCCTTTTTCATATATACCTGCATTCTTACATTTTCTTTAGCATAGCCTTATCCGTATACAAAATATGCATTAGCCTTAAACACATTTTCTCAAAATAGCACTGTAGCTAGTTAGTATTCAGTAACTCCTTAATTCTTAAATAACACATTTTTTCTTTGTTCTGTAGCGACACCTGTATCTTTTCTGGGAACTTTCATTATATTTAATAATCTATTGATTATGAAATAAATAGCATATGGGGCGTGGCTAACCTGCAGATAAGATGGATGCCTGAGCTTGGAGCTCCTCACCACCTTCACCTTATATTTACAGACTATCTACACGTGTACTTAAGGAGCTTAGTCCAGAAATAAGTGAATGTCTGTTTCTAATCATCCGGGATTCTTTTCTTTCAGGAATTGTACCAGAAGATTGGAGGAAGGCAGATGTGGTTCCTATATTCAAAAAGGGTTCAAACTCTTTGCCCGGAAACTATAGACCTGTGAGCTTAACTGCTGTGGCTGGGAAAGTATTTGAAGAGTTATTAAGGGATAATATTCAGGAATTCATTGGGAACAGTATTATTAGCAAGAACCAGCATGGTTTTATAAAACATGGGTCATGTCAAACTAATTTAATTACATTCTACGAAGAAGTAAGTAGAAGTATAAATCAAGGTGTTGCTGTGGATATAATCTACTTGGATTTTGCCAAGGCTTTTGACACAGTTCCACACAAAAGGATGCCGGTGCTCAGTCATAGAAGCCCCGGTGGAAGTACTGATCAGCAGAAGCGGATGTCTGCATGGCACAGTCCTCCACCGGCTGCCCCACTAGACAGCAGAGAGTCTGAAGCACGGGTCACATGTAAAGGGATGCACTGGTAAGGCCGGTGGGGTAAGAGTGACATGGGGGGTTCAATGGTTTTCTGGAGGCAGAGTGGCATATAGGGGGTTAAAAAAAAGCATATTAGGGAGGCAGAGTGGCAAATAGGGGGTTAAAATGCATATCAGGGCGGCAGGGTGGCAAATAGAGGTTTAAAAGGCATATCTGAGGGGGCGTGGCCTGGCAACGGAGCTGCATGGACGCGTGAGTGTGTAGCTCTGCCAACACGCGAGCATAAAACCGGCTAAATCAGTTTGAACACCGGGTTTTTACCTGCCAGCTTTCTATCTCGGTACTCCTGAAACAGGTGGGATGTCTGCCAGACACCCTAAGAAGACCCCACACAAGCTGCCCCATTACTTTACCAAAGATGCCCGGCACAGTGATAGGCCCCAAGATGGCAGTGAGCCTTCTTTCGCGCCTCCGGCAAACGCTCCTGATGAGGATGAATTGGGCCTCGACCCTGCGGCGCCAGTGACTCCAGTGATCCTACGCAGCATGTTGGACTCCATGCAATCCTCCATAACGGATGCCATAAAGGGCATGATCACTGACCTCAAGCAAGACCTGGCCCACCTAGGCACACGCACGGAACATATGGAACACAAATTTGAAGACTTTACTTCAACCTTTAATGAACTGGTCGATCGTCACAACATGCTGGAAGACAAATATGACACATTGCTCTCCAAGCTGGCCGACTTAGAAGATCGCTCCCGTCGGAACAATCTGCGGCTTCGTGGCGTTTCGGAGGATGTGCCGGATGGTGATTTAGCGGATTATGCCCGTGAGTTCTTCCTTACCCTCCTACCTGATCCCCCGGTTCCAGAGCTTCGCATAGATAGGATCCATAGGATTCCGAAACCGGAATCTCTCCCGTCGACTGTGTCCAGGGATGTGATACTGCGACTTCACTACTACTCCACCAAAGAAGCTATTATGCGTCAAGCCCGCCGGGTCTCGCCGTTTCCTGCACCGTACACCCAAATTCAACTCTTTGCCGATTTATCCTCCGAGACCCTGACTCGGCGACGCGCTTTTGCTCCAATCACTCTGGCGCTCCGGTCCAACCATATTCCCTACAGATGGGGCTTCCCCACTAAGCTGCTGATTTCCCGGAATGGTGTCCTGCATGTTGCCAAGCTGCCTTTGGAGGGCCTACACCTTCTCCAGCGCTGGAATCTGGTCCAGGTCGACGAGGACGTCTTGAGCCATTGGGACCCTGCTTCCGTCCCTCCTGGACCCCCTACGGCGGATGATCTTCCTAGACCCAGCCGGCAGAGGACGACGCGACAACACTACTCACCCACGCAAACTAAGGATCCAGAGAGGCCCTCTGCGTTACCTTCGGTGACCCCACCAGTGTCTTCCTGAAGCCCAGCAGCGATTCCAGTGATCCTGTTTCACTCCCTCACCGTTTCGGGGAGTTTTGTCTGTGGACGCTCTGCGGGTAGTCTTTCCTGTGGACGGGGCGCGTCTTTCTTCTGGCGACCTGATGCCGTCCTGTTTCGTTTGCAGGGTTGGTGAGCCTGGATGGGCCGTTGCCCTCCTTATCTACTTTTATTTTTGTTTTTCATTTGCCCGGCGTGTGGTGGACAATGTGTTCTCTTTTTGCTGTGGGGGCTAGCCTGTCCTAACCTAACCAGATCTCGGGTCCTGCTTCTCGTTGCGCCGGGGGGGTTTACAGTATTTTATATATATATATACATTTATTTTTATTTATTTTTTCTCATTACTGTTCCTTTTGCTGCTCGTTCGTTGCAGTTTTCACATGGTTTGATTACACACACACACACACTTTTTCTGTTTTCCCCATACACTTTGCTCAGCGTATTTCTACCTTCCATCACTGCCTGGTAACTCGGCCTTGTGCCTGGTATTATGGTACTGCTTGTTTAGTTCCTATTTTACATGAGCGCTTCACCTCTGACAATGGTCTTCACTGTATTTTACACTGCATTGTACTTTTGTGTTGTTCCGTGTTGGTGCTATGTGTGGTGTACTATGAGTTTTGGCTCGGTGTTCTGATGTCATTATGTTATAATGCGAGTGTGTCAGCAGTTCCTGGGAATTGCTGTTTTCTTGTTTTCTCCCCCTAATGGTAACACTCTCTGGTGGGTGTTCTGTTTTATGCTTTCTTTCATTGTGTGACTACTTAATACCTACGGTAATTGGTTTTCTTATATAGTCTCTGGCTGCTCATTTCTTTCTTACCTGTCTTTCTTCCTTTTTTTTTTTTTTGTCGTCAGTCGGCTGTCCACATGCCGTTCAGGGTCCTCTCTCTCAATGTTAGGGGCTTAAATACGCCCCACAAGCGCCATATGCTATTTCATGAACTCAAATCTCAGCGGGCAGACGTGGTGATGATTCAGGAAACTCACCTGTCCAAATCCAACCATCGCTTGTTAGCGTATAAATTGTATCCTTTGGAATTTCATGCTAGGGCTCCGGGCAAGACAAGGGGGGTAGCTATCCTTCTTAGTAGCAAGGTGAATTTTCAGTTACAATCTCAGACCTGTGACCCTCAGGGCCGTTTTCTGATCCTGCAAGGTTGTATTGATGGCGTCCCTTACACACTGCTGAACCTTTACGCCCCTAACACAGGGCAGTTACCGTTTTTGGATAAAGTTCTTGCTAAGTTATATGATGTGCGGCATGGCAGAGTGATTGTGGGGGGAGATTTCAATTTAATTTCATCTCCTGGTCAAGATTCCTCGGCTCGTTTATCCTCCAAGTATTTGAAATCGCTGATTGCCCAAGGGTCCAAGTTTCAGCAATTGCTTCACCAACATTCCCTTTTCGATTCCTGGCGTATCCTTCACCCTATGCATAGGGATTATTCATTCTATTCCACAGTCCACTCCAGCTACTCCAGGATTGACATGCTCCTTGTTGACAAGCTTACTTTGCAGGATGTACAGGCGGCTGGCATTGGACATATTACGTGGTCCGACCATGCCCCTGTGTCGCTTTCCATCACCAAGGGCTTTGGAACGGCTCCTTCAGCCAGATGGCGCCTCAACGAAAGTTTACTGCACCAGGCTGATGTTCGTGCGGAGATCGCTACTGCGCTCACACAGTACTTTCAGGACAATGATACCCCTGATATTTCCCCGTCCACACTATGGCTTGCTCACAAAGCAGTCATCAGAGGTCACTTAATTAAAATTGCTGCTAGATTGAAGAGACGTTTGCGGACCCTGACTGACCTCACTACTCGTCTTACTGCTCTGGAGCTTTCCAACAAGGCGTCATGGTCTGCTGATACGTATGCTCAGCTCCGGGACGTTAAGTCAGAACTACACAAGCTCCAACTCCAGCGTACAGAATTTGCCCTCCTTCGGCTACATCTCACCTACTATATGAAGGGCAACAAGGCCGATTCCCTTCTCACGCGTCGCCTCCGGATTCAGGAATCTCAGAGTTCTCCCCATCATTTGGTTGACTCACACAGACGCAAGATTTTCAATCCTAAAGAGATTGCGGATACATTTGCGGACTATTATGCATCGCTTTACAACCTTCCTCTACAATCTGACCTTCCTCACCCTCGCTCTGTCGACATATCTGCGTTTCTCGACTCGTTACCTATCCCTAAGCTTCCGCCTCCCCAGTGGGATACTCTGGTTAAACCGCCTTCTACTGAGGAAATTGAACGCACCATTGTCGGCCTCAAGGCCCATAAAGCTCCGGGACCAGATAGTTTCTCGAATACTTATTATCGGACTTTCAAAGATATCGTTGCTCCCCGCCTAGGTGCTCTCTTTTCCAATTTTATGAGTACCCAGCATTTTCCGCAGGAGATGTCTGAGGCTACCGTGGTTACTATCCCTAAGCCTGGAAAATCCCCAACAATGTGTGCGAACTATAGGCCGATTTCTCTATTGAATACGGATACTAAATTGTATGCAAAGTTGCTGGCTAACCGTTTGAATGTGTTGCTTCCTTCCCTGATCAACAACGACCAGGTCGGCTTTATTTTGGGTCGTCAACCCTCGGATAACACGAGGAGGATCATCAATATCACGCACCTAGCTAAGTCGATGAACAAACCTTGTATCCTCTTGTCCTTGGACGCTGAAAAGGCCTTCGACCGCCTACATTGGGGGTATCTACGTCTGACGTTACGGGCCTTCGGTTTACCGGAGCCCTTTATTAATGCTGTTCATATCCTGTATGGTGCGCCCTCTGCGAAGGTTTCTTCTTCCGGATTCCTATCCAAGCCGTTCCCGATCCGCAATGGTACGAGGCAGGGTTGCCCCCTCTCGCCCCTCCTCTTCGCTCTGGCGTTGGAACCTCTGGCGATTGCCATTCGGCATAACCCTAACATCAGGGGCTTCGACGTGCGGTCTACAGAAACTAAAATATGCCTTTATGCGGACGACATCCTTCTGACGCTCACTGAACCGATGGTCTCCCTCCCAATCCTGCACGCTCTCCTGGAAGCCTTTGGTCGTCTTTCGTACTATAAAGTTAACTGGGACAAGACGCAGGCCTTCAATATTGGATACCCCGACCACTTGATTGACGTCCTCTCTAGCAATTTTGCCTACTCGTGGCGGTCCAACTTTATTACCTATTTGGGGGTCCGCATTACCAAAACCGCCTCCTCTTTATTCCGGTCGAATTACTTACCTCTGTGGTCCAAAATATGTCAAGATCTCCAACGGTGGTCAAAGCTGGAACTCTCTTGGATTGGCCGGGTTGTCTCATTCAAAATTAACTCACTCCCTAAGCTGCTGTACCTTTTTCGCACCCTTCCCATTACAGTGCCTACCATTTTTTTTCGGACTGTCCAGACGCGCTTGTCCAAATTCATCTGGTTGAATAAACGTCCACGGCTTTCCCTTGCACTTTTACAACGGCCTAAACTGCTTGGAGGTCTTGGTGTCCCTAATGTCAAGAATTACTATGTTGCTGCCCACCTCGCACAGACACTTCTCCTTTTTTCCGACGAGTTGTCGGTGGCATGGGTGGATCAGGAATCTACACTGGCAACTCCGTATGCGGTGAGAGATTTATTGTGGCTTCCTAAGGCCAGCCGGCCTCTACTTCCTGATTTGTTGCCTTCTACTACATTGTCTCTGGCGCTGTGGGATAAACACCGTGCTAAGCTACGTTTCCCGACGGAACTACACAGCGCTGCTCCACTATCGGCCTTGAAACCTCTTCTCCCTCATGTGGCCCTAGATTGCTGGATTGCTCAAGGAATCGTTTCCATATTTCAGCTCTTCTCTCACGGACACATGCAGTCATTTTCGCTTTTCGCTCCATAGTCGTGATTTTTTCAAGTACCTGCAAATTCGGGATGCCTTGCGTAAACACCTCCGGCACCCTTCTGCTACGTCTCCCATGACACCGATTGTTGCACTATGCCTCAAGGCACCTCATGTCTCTCACACTATTTCCCTATGTTACTCGGCTTTGATGGGTCACAGGTCTGAGGTCAAGCTCCCGTACATGCTGCAATGGGAGAGGGAGATTGGGGCTACGTATGATGTTCAGGTGTGGTATCGCGCTCTCTCTGCCTTTCAGGGAGTTTCTAAGAATGTCGCGCACTTTGAAACTAATCGTAAGGTGCTGTTCCGCTGGTATTTTGTGCCCTCCAAGCTAGCTGCCGTGTTTCCTTCTGCCTCCTCTCTATGTTGGAGAGGTTGTGGTGAGGTTGGTACGATGTTGCACGTCTGGTGGAGCTGCCCGGTGCTCTGTCCCTTCTGGACTGACGTTTTTACTCTTATTACTACCTCGCTTGCCATCCCGGTGGAGCAGGTGGTTGAGGTAGCTCTTTTAGACATGTTTCCCCTATCTTTACGACATACACATAGAAAACTCCTAGCACGCGTGTTGAATGCAGCTAAGATCTGTATAGCCCGCAAATGGAAGGAAACTTCTCCCCCCTACTATTCCAGACGTTCTGTATTCCATCACGACGACTCGCACCTATGAGTACATGGCTCACTCGGCCACTAATACCACCCGCATCTTCCAATCCACCCGGGAAAGTTGGGATGCATATTACACACACACATTCTGCCCCACCCCACAGGGCCATGTCTTGGGCACTATGCGTAATCCTTGGCTCGTGAGGGCGACTACTGCCGACTAAGGTTCTCCCTTTTTTTTATGTTTTATTTTTTCTCTTCTTCTTCTTCTTTCCTTCTCTCTCTCTCTCTCTCCCTTCTTCGGCTCTCTCTACCCTGCCAGAGTATGTCTTATTTAGTTTGTTCATTACATTCTAAAAGAAAAATGTTTGAGATGTCCTGGTACATGTTATACCTGCTGTACATTTTGTTTGTATTTCTTTGTACATTGTACCGTTGACTCTAATATCTGCTGTTCAGATGTTTTGTGACTGTACTCCATTTCTGTCAACTGTGGATGTCTCAATAAAAAAATTTTCAAGTGAAAAAAAAAAAAAG
>VKOC01020906.1:0-48913 GCA_009364415.1 Spea multiplicata | reverse complement strand
GTCCTGCGGTGGAGGTGCAAGGCCTGTGCCTCCCAGCTCTCCCACTGAATGGAACAGTATGAGTGATGGGAGTTATGATGTACTTTTAGAGCATAATTAGATCATGAAAAAGACATTGGAATTGGTACAGCATAACACCCATCACTCACACACTTACCAATCCACACATGTATACACCAATCCACTCTCACTTAATGCTTTCCTACCTTTCCTTTCTTTCAGCTTCTTTTCCTCCTCTTCTTCAGTTCTTCTGTCTTCTCTGTCTTCTTCTGGGTCAGAGGGCACGGACAGCGGTGGGCGTGGCTTCAGTGTTGTGTGCCGGGATCTGACAACAAACCCCGGCGCACAGAAGCTGTTGCCCCGCGGATCACAAGACAGAGTGAGAGCATGAATGTATTCATCTTGACATAATGGACACGGGCATAGCTTTGTTCGGCGTGGTTGCAGAAGGCAAGCATTTACTCCTTGGACCCAGGCAGCAAAATGTCTGCCCTGGCAAGGAGAACACACAACAGAACTCCATTGCCCTGCAAGGTGGTATAATCTAATCATGTTTTAGAGTGTGATTTATACACTCCTACAATAGTCAGCCTTTTTAATATTTGGGACATTCAAGGATTGAATAATGTTCTGCTTTTTATCCTTGAAGTCCTAATTAGGTTATACATTAAATAAGAAATAACTGAATAAAACTGCCTCCTTGTGAATGTTAGAAATTAGTTTCGCATTACTTTTTGGTTGAACATTCATATATGTTGGAATTTGTGTGTGGCTGCAAAAAGTTAAGTCTTTCAATATCCAGCCCCGACCTTATTTTGTGTCCTGTATCAATACATACAGAATGCTACCAGAAACAACCCCCCCCCACAGGGCTGTCCTAGAACCTGTAACAAATCACGCAGGTTTCAACGTAACCTTATGCGTAAAATAAAGCAGAATCATGCAGATGACAGGTTGATGCCTCCAGTGGAGCAGATTCGGAGATTTTTTTTTGGCCGAAGCAAGATTTTAATTTGAAAGCTATGCATGTCTTACAAAAAAAGTCTATCCAACAGCAAGACAAACCTTAAATGGCTGTGGATTCTTAATAGTTAACTGGCTGTTTAACTTAAATGGTTATTTAATAACAGTTACTATGGTGACCTCTAACACAAAAAGCCTAAAGCCATTTCATACTAAGCAACAGAGTAATTCTAGACATGCCAGACCTTTGACAACCAGGGTCCTGTGTAGATATGTTTATACCACAGTTTTGCCCCCCCCCCCCTTTTTTTTTTAAAATGCTACTTCAATCTTATATTCCAGGTCACAATGTTTGCTGATGAGATTGTGTGGATAACAATAAAATAAAGTACATACCTTACCAATTTAGGCTACATCTGTAAATTGTTTTATCTGGTCCATTTAGAAAAGGCTACCAATTGTGTGGTGGGCCAAGTTCAGGGTGCTTTATCATTGCCCCTTAGCAGAGATTTATGGGGATGCCCTCAAGCTTTAGATTAAACAGAAGCACATTTATGAGATTATAAAATTTTAGTATACAACCTCAGTGTTCTCCTTGCCGAGGCCTTCCCTCACTGTACAGTGTTCATAGATGTGACATCTCTTGGTGTCCAGTATGACAAGGAAGTGTCCCAGAATTAAGATTGTCCCAACACAACCCCCCCAAACAAATGCAGAAAAGTAGAACAGAGACTACATGAGCTATGAGTTTAAATATTTTATATATATATTTTTAATCCAGTATCACATTTTCATAGGATCATCAGTAGAGAAACTCATTCTCATACAAGCAGGATGCCTTTCATAATACTGAAATATCAATGTCAAGCAGTAGACTGCAACAAAAACAAATTGCACACTTGTTCATCAAGTACTGTAGACAAACCATACAGATTCTCCACGCTCTTTAACTGAACATTAACTTACGACAGATTAATATTTTCTTTTAATAATTAATATCACACAAAACAAAAAAACACTTAGATGCATAAATATTTCCTTATTAAACAAGTTACAAAAATACTGGTACTTTTGCTCTGTTTTCCCCATAAGGTTGCATTGTACTTGGCAAGAATATACTCTCCAATGAAGACGAAAGAAATTGGTGTAAATTGACTTAACAGTGCATTTGTTTTTCTGATTGACGGGGGAGCAATAAACCAAGCCTTCGCAGAAGCATGAAGATAAATAATCCAATGGATCGAGAGACTTGCAGCAATTGTTACACAAGCAATAATTTTAACAAATACACACAATTGTTATTTCATGCCAGAAGAGCAACATGCAAAGGAAGAAAATCCTTCGTTCTAGACATTAGGAGTCTTGCACAGTAATGGCCATGCCTTCACTATCCCAATGTTTGAAGTCACTTGAATCGGCCTCTGCTGTAGCAGAACGAGATCTGTAGAATTCATTTGAATCTGAGGGTTATGCTGTGAAGGCTCCATGCTGGACATGTATACCAAACATTTGGAGGCATCTGGAAAAGGTTCAGATATTCACTCAACTGCTTCATGTCTGGTACCCAACTTCATGAGACAGGAGGAGAGGGGGGAAAAAAGTTAATCATAGCATACTGCAAGAAACATTTGTTAGGATAGAAGTTTTGTAGATACCTACAAAAAGGTAGTTAATAGTAATATATTCTTATATTCTTAAGAGTGAGGTATGTAAGTGATTAGTTTTGGGACCCACAATTTCAATGTTATAAAAAAGGTCTTAATGGCAAAGCATATATTTTTAGATTGCCTGTACAAAAAAAAAAAAAAAAAAAAAGTACATTGTTGCAGTGGGCAAGAATCCAAATGACAAGTGATTTAAGTTCTAAGAATAGTTGAGTAGCACCATCTTTATGTTAAGGGATGCAAAAATATTAAAGCAGAAATTGTGTACTGTTCCGTCAGCAACCGAAGTCATGCGGGAGTAATTTAAGCAGACAAGTCAATAAAATAGCAAAGACTAATAAATATGCTCAATGTTTGCAAGTTTACATTGGTTGACCTAAACATATTGTAATAGAAAAACCCTGAGAATGTAGTAGCTGCACATAAGAGATTCAACACTTTACTTACTGGAGAGGTTTAGCAGAACTGACGCGACTTCCATCCTTGTTGAGCGGCTTCAGTAGGAGGATACCAGCGCATCTGTAGGGAGGAAAGTTGAATATTGAGATTCATATTGTCATCTACAATGGTGCTGTGGAGAAGAGGAATAGTTCAGTAGTTTCATAGCACATTCCCCATTGCTATCACTACATGTTCAGTCTGAAATACTATGCATTTGCTGGATCCACCTCCAATCCTGGTACTAGCAGCCATATTCAGGGCATTATATAACGCAACCCCCCCCATCCCCTTTTTAAATGTTAGTTTTACAATTGCTGTTTCTGAGGGGGGGGGGGGGGGTCAGTCATGCCAATCCAGTTACATGTGTTTAACCCGCTGACATGTTCCCACAGAGTTTGCTTGCTTTTTTCTTAAGAAATTCAATAAATTCCATAAGGACTAACAGTGGGAACAGGGTGGGTGGGAGAAAAAAAAAAAAAAAAAAAAGCACACAACCCTGGTAACATTCAGGTAGCATGAACGGAGTTATGCATCAGATTTAACATACTGAAACATTTTCAGCATCAGCAAAGTATTCACCAACATTTATATAAATGGGTTTTTGTAGTTGTTGCTTCCATGAAGATTGCCACTTCATTTTTAATAAACTGTTTAAATGGTTGAACTTACTGCAGCCATTGTAGTGCATAATTGTTTCATTTTATTACATAAGATAAGATGTACTAGTATTAAAATAAAAGATAACAAAACCTTTTCAACCTTGAATGTTTGTTAACGCAAACCGACATGTCAACTAGCCATTTCAGCCAGATGTTTTATGTTCTGTCTGTTTGTGGCAGGAGCAGGGGGAGTAAAGACGATAACATTCCATTACTAAGCATCAGCAATAATTTTGGGAGAGCTGCATCAGGGGGTTAGACCGAAGTTTTGTGAACATTCAGGGAGGAGCTTGCTGCTCTAATGAGCCCTTAAGAGGGACGGCTGCATTGATATTTAAACACATTTGAGTTTCTCTGAATATCTTGAAACGAGTGGAGATCAGAAGTCCTATTAGAGGCCAATACATTCTCTCCTGCATCAATACTTTGTAGCACTCTAACAAACGAAAGTTTATAGCTAGAAAAGCTTCTACCTCAATACATTAAGCAAGATCTTTTAAGTATATCATGAATATTTTCCACATACATCATTAATCAAGGATTGCATAGATTCCTCCTATGTAAACTGTTCAATTCTCCTTGAGCCAGATTAAGGATTCAAATATTAATCTCAAACTTGCTGCAATCTGAACATTTGCAGACACTGAGAAATTGTTTAAGACCCATCTTAGGTCAATAGGCGATGGCAATGTTTAACTACAAAAAACATTTAAATAGGTAAGCCATTGAATGACATTGTAACCCTCAGTCTGAGTTAAACTTAAATTAGCATTTTCAGTTTAGCCAAAATCTGATACCATAAACAAAGCCTGCATTATTTCTACATACCTGAACACCCACCAGATTTTCTATCCATTACTTACCTGTGCATGAAGAGCAGCAGCTGCCGCCGCTGCTGCTGGGTACGTAAAAGCAGCATGGGGGATTGCTGGCGTCAGCTCTGTGGTGTATAGTGGGTAAGGAGCCCAGGCCTCTGGTGACGCAGGGATTAGTGTAGCACCGGTTAAGTCATCTAAGGGGGATAAAAGTTTGTTATCACAGATTTCATAATCTGTTATTTCCACTGGAGAAACAGTGATTGAAAAAGGTCGGTTCCTACAAACAAAAAAACCCACAATTTAAAGATTCTATGGGCAGAACTTACATGGATCTCGTGCAATGAAGTGTGCTCCAAGTGCAGGGTGGAGGTTGGTGGGGTTTGGTGTAGCCATTAGCTTGTTCTTTGCCATTTTTGTATTGGCCTTTGCGAACTCTAACCGTAAAGTCTGTGGGTTCTCTGGGTCAAATCGAATACCCTATAGTAAAACAGGATTTTCCAACATTGTCATCAAGTCATTTCATGGCAAGTGACAATTTGATTTGAGGGTCAAGCTGTAGGACCAACTAGAACATGGAGCCATGTTTAGGTAACTGCAACCCCTCTAAGCAGATCTGGCTTGGGTCACAGGCCAAGGTTACTATCAAGACCTGCTGCTAGGCATAAAACTCCATTGTTTACTTGGGCTTATTACAACAAACATGCCCCTAATAGGGGACATGCACAGGAGCCTGATCACTTAACATGTTGATATGCCACTGGCAGATAGATTGCTCAATATAAAAGTTAGACATTTGTTGAGCATGCAGAGATTTTGAAGAGATACTCACATTTAATGCATTCTTTGCAGCTTCAGCACCTGCCCTGTTATCAAATGTGACAAAGCCAACAGGCTACAACAAAAGGGGGGAAGTTAGTACAACATGAAGAACCTGGATCTTCAATACCATTTGTGATTATCCATGATTCATAGATTACCTGCTTTGATGTTAGCTTGATCAGCGATCCTTCATAACCCTAAAAGCAGAAAATATATTAGAAGACACTACTTCAGAGGCTGAGCAAAGCCTGTGGTGTTATTGTAGCATTGGGGAAGTGGAGGTGCTGGACACTAGGTAATGATAGGTCTGCATGGTTTATCAGGGACAGCAGTGACAAGCTGCAGAAGGAGTGTAACTGCACCCTCTGTCATGGTGTGGTGTTGTGGTCCCCAGTAGCAGAACTGACGTGGTAACCATACCTTTTCCCAGCAGTGGCTAAGGCTGTGCTCTGTCAGTGTGGAGGTTTGTGCTTATGCTGTGCAGTTCAAGGATGGGAATCAAGTAGGAAATTGACTTGACTATACAGCCTTTAAAATGCCAGAATATTAAACACCCCTGTGCATTGATGTTTTAAGAATGATTAAAGTTTCATGAACTTAAGCAACATGGGAAAAAAAATGTACATTTTAAAAGTGCAAAACCCAAGTCAATTTTGCCCATCAGTCAAATCATTTACAGTGGCAGAATGGTGAAATCTGAAATTGTACCTTTCACTGCAGTTTGACCCCCAGTTCAGGCAAAGGAGGGAAGAGAAAAATACACCAGTTACCTCTTTAAACCATGGGAGTTTTGGTTGCCCAAAAACTGGTGGCTAACCCCAAAAAGTCTCTACCCCTACAAAAACCTTGCACACTTGTGAAGATCAGTATGGAAGCCTATTAGACCTAAGGCAGGTACTTACCTATAAAGATTTAAGTGTATTTTACTTGCAACTATCCGGCTATATCAATTGACTATAACAGATGTTTGTGTAACTTGCACTCACGAGACCATGTAAAAGCAGATCAGGGCTATTGCTCCCTTCCAACTATTGCTGTAGTAGCATCAGCCTACATATTGACCTACTAAACCACCCACTTAACCCGTGCCATAAGTTGTGTTCCTGGCAATGAAAGCACCACTTACCATGCCTCCTTAAAACACATCACATGTTTTGTTAGATACACAAGTCCATGTACATCACAAAGGATTATATTTTAGGCAGTTGTGACTGACATTTATTGCGTTGACCATTTAACTGGATTAAAAATAAATTAATGTTGTACAGCATTCTTTGTACTTAATGGGCGTTTGATTTTTTTTTGCCATGCGAGACAGGATGAGTAATGCCTGTAAGATAGTGGCATCAGTTTAGGCTTCTATTTGTTTCTCTTAACATTACCTACCATGTCACCAAAGAGAGACAAGACCATATAAATACAAATTTACCATATAGTCTTATTCTTTTACAGAAAGGATTGGTAGACACTCTTGTGTTATGGTTGCACCCTACCTTGAATGGTCGGAAAAGCAAGTAAAGTTCTCTAGGTTTGATATCAATTGGGAGTCCACTGACAAAGAGTGTCCGCACCTGTGGGAACATGAATTGAAGAGGTCTGTATGTTAAACAGAGAACATGTCAAAAAAACTGCCAAGAAAAAACCTACAAAAAACAAAAATACCAAACAGTTGGGTGTTTTAGGGTACAGAAAACAAACCTTTGCTATGAGAATACTAAAAAAATGCCATAAAAAAGCTGTGTTCTCTCCTAAACCTGGTCAATATCTTATGCTTTGCTTGGGTGCATTAACCATGAACCAGTAGGTGATGTACACTGTGTCACTACCCTGTGAAGAAAATTTCAAACCAATTTTTTCAGAAAAAAAATAAACTTAGCAAGCTATTTGAGCAATTAAGAACCAGTCAACAAGACGGCTCATTTCCAATCATTTGGTCTTTGGTGACTACAAGTGGCCAGACTGCACCTCAGCCATGCATAGCAAAGTGGTAACCCATTTCCCAGCTCAGCTACAGCCTCCCTAGGTGCACCTACTGCACGAATCAAGCAGAGCTGGTAAATATTTTAGAGGATCAGAAGATTTGGTACTGATGCAGAATATGTTCTCACTGAGACAGAAAACATCCCTAGTGGCTTAACCAAATGAGCCGCTGACATGTGCGGAAGTAAGAGCCTGTGACAGGTGTGAATGGGGGTTGGGAGAAGTGCGGTCCACAGACTCTAGGAGGGAAAAAATAAAAACCCTAAGAGTATTACAAAGGCTGTTAGGGCCATCACTTACAGAGCAGGCGGAAAGCACCTGAAGCTGCATTGGCATGTGGTATGCATTTTTGTGTGCAAATGGTGTTAGCATGGGTCTGAAGGACAGAGGGTCAATAAGATACCATCAAGTAAAATTGTGTTAAGGGACACAGCAAGGGGCAAAGAGCTCCAATGTTATGCTTCCCATGTTACAATGCTAGGAGGTACTACAGTAACTGCCATTTACCTGAATAGTTCAGTATGTTTAAGTTAACCAGAAATAACATCCATGTCACCGGCAAAAGCCAGAGCTTTCTTTATTGTAAGCTACACTCTTGCCACTAGGGAAGAGGATGGCTTTGCCAAAGTTTATTTGGACAACAATTTATTCATAGCTGTTCAGGTAATTTTAATAAAGGCATTAAGCAGAAGAATAGTTTTACACCATTACCAATTACATATTGATTAAATCATACAGACTAAACCAAACATCCAGTTGAGGATGAATATTTCATCATCCTCCAAATTTGTATCATATATCCCAACATCCTGAATAAGTCAATTGTGATTATACCCAAGTACCTCCAAGTATGTCATCTTGATACTAGGAGGTTGCATGAGCAAGGACACAGTCTGTTGGGTTCTGCCCTTTGTACATGTTTAGATCAGAACACTATAAAACTAAAAGTTAGACCATAGGATGTTTTCTTGAAAGCATCAGAAGTCAGAATACACAATTAGCTTTGAAACAAAAATACCCATAGAGCTTGGATCTCTTATTTTGCCTAAGGTTATTTTTAGCTCCCCAGACACTGCCAGGGAACAGTCAGATAAACCAAATTTGGGAATGGCAGGCTGTGGGATACAGTTTTGAAGCTATTAGGAGCTACATGCCTAGAACCTCAGTGTAAACCCTGTAGTCACCATCCACACCAAGCACTACAGCAATACATGTTACACTAATTGACAGATAAGTTGCAGCTACATGTCATAAAGATGTGATTTATGTATAAAATTGTGAATTGAATGCAGAGAAAGCCAAAACGTGGTGTAAAGAGAAGAGCACAATGACCCCCACCCCAAAACAATTCTTCTGAAAACAAAGACTCCTAAGTGGGGGCAAGAATGTTTAGAGTATATTTTTATCAGGAGGGACACAAGGCATTTGGGCACCTATTTACATTTTTAATTGAATGCTTCCCCTTGTAATGTCATGGTGATTGCATTTGTTTTGCCTTTTTAGTTTGTTTTTTGTTACAGTTTCTAACGTTACGTTTTATTTACAGGGCTCCATTGTTGATCACAGTACCTTTGATCACCCTGCAGGGGAAGCTTACAGGTCTCGGGAGGGTCTGGATAGAACCTTTTTTGGAGCCTATTTACTCATTGGTTCCATGTTATGTTTTTGGTGTTGCTGAATGCTTCAACATTGAGGCATTGCAGCAACACCGGCTAAGCTATGAAAGCAATAAAGGATTGCTTTCTAAGCACCTTTATCCTCATGACATAAAAAGGTATTTCCATAATGTGCCTAACATGTCAGTTGCCATAAAGAGGTTAAGCACTTTTGGCACCTGCATTAAAAGCAATAGACACCCCCCATATGCATTTTACATGGAGTCCTTTAAATGTGTTTGAAGAAAATCTAGCGCTAGTGTAGTTTTATTGGTAGCTCTGTGATGGAAAGCCCCCCCCCCAAAAAAAATAAAATATATATCCTTTAGTGAGCTACATGAGCCCCATACAATGTGTAGAAGAATGCTCTACCAGAGGCAGCCATGGCAAGTAGTCTGTCTTCTCACCAATAATGTTTCACAGAAGCACTGCTCCATCATAAGCTAGTACAAGAACTTCTCGCTATGCATATGGATTCCACAGTACTATAATATAAGTACTTCAAAATAAAGTGTGGAAGGGCTTTGCCGTTTGCAATTAAAGCTATAGAACCATCAATGCACCAGACAGTCACAGCACATAGCCTGCATCCTTCAGTATCTAGGCCTTATTCCTAGAGGTCTTGTCTCATGCTGACACTGTACCTGCTTTTGAAAAGTTAAAGCGTTTTCTGTAATGGAAGTTATAGCCATAGTGTTAAAGAAATACAGACATGTGCATTTGTGAAGTGTATAAAATGTAACGTATCCGAAACTGCACACCAGAAAATAAAACATTAACACAAGTACAAAAATGTGCTGTTTTGCTGGATTTAATACTTGCGCCAACACTTTTGCAGGTACCATCATCTGCTGTAACAACTGTAGATATAATATGTTTATACAAAAGTATAAAATACAGCTGACAGACAAATTAACCACATAAATGTTTAAAACCTGCCTTTAATATACCCTGGAAAGAACTGCAAGTCTGCTATAAAAATGGAAGGTTCCCTTTAAAGCAATAAAGCCGATTGAGTTTAGCCAAGTTAGCCAAAAAGCAAGACATGGCTACAGGGAAGTTGCACTTTAAGTAAATACGCAATATATTTATCAACTACACAGACAGCATAAACCTTGCTTTTTTTGCAACAGCTGTTAAGCGTTTGATCCATAGTATTAAATGGAAACCCACACCTCATTAAGGGCCCTGCATGGGATCAAAAAAGTGCTACATATTCAGGCTTTATATTGGGATCTTTACGTACGCCATGGTTTATAAAGGCCACTACGGCTTCCTAAGCTCTACGCAGGCGACGTTGATGCGGCCATCCTTTTTTCACTCTTGCTGTCCCCTCTTTTCCCCGTCTTCCTTCGTTTTGCCCTTGCCTCTTTTTGTGTCGTTGTCCTTCTACTGTCTTGACCGGGTGCTTCTGGTGTCCTGGTGCATGTGTCTTTCTCTGTTCCTTATTTTTATGTTGGTATGCTGACGTATATTGTGACTCATATTGGACTTTTTTTCCCCCATACCCTGATTTACTTATATTTCTGTATTTTTCTTGTTTGCAAAACCAATAAACTTCAAGTGTTAAAAAAAAAAAAGTGCTACATAGATATTTAAGAATTGCATGTCTTGATACTGTTGGTTTTTCTTAACACGTTGAAATTAGGAAGGTGACGGACCAAAAACTAATAAAAACGGGGTGGGGGTGCAAGCCAAGTTTAGAATTGAAATGTAGCTTCTTGTGCACAAGGTTGATGCATTCGGCCATCTATTTACATATTCAAACCCCACCATTAATATATTGTTTGTTTGACCTCCTGGAAGTCTGACAAGGAGCAGCAGTAGGACAGCGAATACTCCCCATGCAAGGAGAAACACTAAATATATAAAGAGGACTCTGCTTTTTTCTTGGGGGGGGTCCTAAGTCTTAAAGTCTTCTGCACTTAAATGGGAAACTAGGAAGTAGAAGAGAGTTGTGTGGAATTACCCACATGGGCAATAATGACCATCAGCGGTGTGATTACTGCTCGCCATTTAAAGCAGGCACATTATTAAGAGGAAGTTATTAGAATTCCTGGTCACAAGCTGTTGAGCAATCTCCACGCTAGAAGAGGGTTAGCTTCACTTTGACGGCTACATCACAGTGACTTCAGCTAGCCAATACATTCTTTCTGGATTAGAAGTGTTTCAACAACATCCCTATATAGATAACTTATTACCTAAAGTTATAAGCCTCCTTCAGAAATCAGATTTAAGGCATTGTATCTCAATTGCATATTTTACACCATGGGCAATAAACACCTGACTCAGTTATAGTCATGTTAGCGCAAAAGAAACAATGTCTTAATTTGAACCCTTTAATTGGGCCAACAAAGAAAAACTTTGTTACATAGACTTTTCAGGCCCTCACATGAAACGCATAACAGATACCATAGTATTCAGCCTAATGTTATTGTGCAGAACAGTTACTACTTAACATCACATTCATCGAGATAAGGAAAAAAAAACCCCCACACAAATGAGATGCCCATACATAGGAGTTAGCGAAGACTACAGGAAACATTCCAAATGTTCAGTTATAGCTCAAGTTACACACAGAATAGAATAAATCCATAAGCCCAACACCAAGCAGATCACTCAATCATGGTTTCCTTGACTATTCTCCCAAAGTAGGGTCAACACAACCAAGAAGGCCTTCAGACAGCAAGGAGAAAGGGGATAATAACAGATATAAGGGGCATGCCTATAACAGAGTTAAAGTTACAGGTTTAATGAAAGACCAAGGAGTCAGACTATACAAGCATTAAAGGGACTTCGTACACATGCTGTGTGATTCTACACACCCATCACTTAAGTTACAAAGCCATAAAAGGTGGAACACTGCAATAAAACACAAGGGTGGATTAAACCCAATAGATTTTTTTTGTCCGCACCAAACAACAAAAGAAGTAAGGAGAAGCGAGCTGGGTGTGGGCAGGTAGGGCAGGATCACACTCACCTCTTCTTCTATGTTATTATTGTGCTCAGTCTCTGGTTTCATGGTACTCATGGCGTATAAACCAACAGCCGATTCCTCTGCCGAGTCCACGATGGCTGATTTCTGGGTTCCTTAATGCAGTAAATGTGCACCTTTTAGCTGCAAGGCGTGCGATGGATGCAGCTTGTGTTGGGTCCCTGCGGCCGAATCCGTTACACTTCAGGTGGTTGTGTGAGTGCGGAGTGCAGGTGCCGGAGAAACGAACGCAAGTGGGAGAGCAGTGCACAAGTGAGTGTTAAGGTGGGAGAGTGCAGGAGACTTGGGTCCGGATGAGGACTTTTTATACCACCCCTTCCACAAGTGAAAGCTTAATTAAGGGGAGGGGGGGGGGTGAATGCGGAGTAGAGAAGCAGAAAGTCTCTTCCAGTTTGTTCATCAATTAAAGTTGGAAAGGAGGAGAGGACTGGGAGGGGTGGGGGTTGGCCAGATGCTGGTAATGGGATCAGCTGGGTGTCCTCCTCCCTCTGTATCCTGGGAGAATAATCAGCCAATCGTTTCTTCCTCACCAACCCAGC
This sequence comes from Spea multiplicata, assembly GCA_009364415.1. NCBI lineage: Eukaryota > Metazoa > Chordata > Amphibia > Anura > Pelobatidae > Spea > Spea multiplicata. The sequence goes on along the minus strand of VKOC01020906.1, from coordinate 36,380 downwards.
TGCTTTTCCACGAAGAAAAAAAAACTTATTAAACTTCAACTTTGATGAACTTGTCTTATTGAAGTTTCTTAAAGGGGCCACGGGAGGCATTCGGAGTAAGCCTGGCGAATGGCCTGAGAAATTCCATCCATCAGTCGTGGGGTTAACTATGCGATAGGTAATTAGCTAAGACCGAACCTATAACCAGTACCACCAAGCAGGCTGCGGATGATGGGAATTGCGTGATAACCCCTTGCTAATCTTGTATATGGTGTTTCTTACTGGAATGTGTCACAACGAAATAGTAATATATCATTAATTAGATTGATACAAAAAAACAAATGCCACAGACATTGGTAGTTAACCCTTTAGTGGTGAAGCACCAGACAGGTGTAATTTTAGTGTTTAATGTGAGGTATTGGGAGCATGTTCCCTCCCAGAGGATGAATGCAGGGAATATATACTGATATACTAAATACATAACACTTATATATCAGTAATGGAGAGACTAGCAGTACAATTTGTTTTATTATCTTTTTTAAAATATTTTTTAAGCATGTTATTCATTTTCAAGGATTATGTCTGTTTTTTTTTTAATTAGCTGAGTTGATTAGTTAAAATGAGTTAAATTGAAATAACCTGGCCTGGTCAATCAGCCACAGTCCAAAAGTGAGTGTTTAGAGGCACCTCAGAGAGTCTTCCCGCCCTTTTACGTGGTACCTTTTTGGGTCAGATATTTGAGTGTTTATGGCCCGCTTCTCTGATCCCTGATTCTGAGCATTATGGCCGTTTAACATAATATAGGGATGGCTGTGGCCTTCGCTAAACATGCATCTTATCCCTTCTGTCTCTAAATATTGTGTTCCTGCAAGAACCTCATAGTAGTAGCCCTTCTATTTATCGGAAAGATCGGTTATGATCAATGTTTTAAAATATTTTATGTAATATAATCTATGGGTATATTTATAGATTAAACAAATATCACTGTTTTAGAACTAAAATATATATATATTTTTTAATGTGTAAGGTAATGCAGTCTTGTAGTCTAGACATGGATAGGTCAAACCCGGTTCACAGACTGGTGATCCTAGATAAACATCACTACAGTGCTAATAGTGATGGGAGTAGTGATTATACTATTTGCCACTATAACGTCTTAAAAGATGTGTGTGAGTTTCTTTAATTCACCTTACAGGTACACAAGAGCAGTGAGAGACATCCTTGGTGCTTTGTCCCTATGAACTAGATTGGTGCGATGAGCTAAAGAGCTGACACCGTTCCAAGATAAGTTATAAATATATTACACGTTTACTATTTTAGTTTATCCACGTAGATAGTTTTTGTATATGGATTTGTTTTTGCAGAGACCGCAAACTTTGTTAAAATGGCCCCTTCTCTTTTGTTTAATGTATCTCCCATGTTTATGTATTGTGTCTGCCCATTGTATACCATTGTGGTGTATAACGGACAAAACATAACTAAAGTGGGATCTGTTTTGGAATTTGTGGAACATTGTTTTATTGGATAAATGTATCGTGTAAATGTATTCCTTTTTTGTCACCTTTTCATTACTTCTGACATTTAGGATCATTCCAAATATCGCTTTATGCAAGAGGGGGGTTTCTAATTCCTTCCTTTGGTTTACGCAAGTTGAGCTGAGAATGTGTTCTGCTCTGTGTTTGTGTACATGACTTGTCTGTAGTGATCTGCAATCTCTCCGTTACATTCTGGAGAAAAGGGAGGAACAGCGAGCACAGCCAAACAACAAGCAAAACTATTGAACCCAGAACCCAGAACAGACATCCAAATGTTATCCATAGGCAGGGGCATGGTGGGCATTTGGTCCCTGATCCCTGAAATATATCCTTCACCAGCAATACTCTACATGTCTGTTTGGGGGTTTTTTTAATGGTGGAGGGGTTAGAAATATAGACACATAGAATTTGATGGTAGATAAGAACCATTTGGCACATCCTGTCTTTAATATTTCCTGCTCTAAAGATTCATAATCAGTCCTTGCTCTTGTCTTAGACTTAGGATAGCCATAAGACTATTCCAACATGTTTAAATTTCCTTACTGTGTTTACATCTACCACTTCTGCTGGGAGGCTGTTCCACTTATCTAAGACCCTCTCAGTAAAGGAAAGGTTCATTACCTTACCTCTGAGCCTCTAGTTTTAGATTATGACCTCTCACCTACATCTATGAAAGCTTCTATTTGTGTACTGGTTAGAAAAGAAAATCAGGGAGTTCAAGTTCATCAGAACAATGTAGATACGGGGTTTACTCCAGACTCTCGTGACCTTGAAACCAAATAACTAAGGTACAAAAGAAAGAAAATGCTGATCCTCCTAGTAAGGAACCTGTAGATAGGGGATGATATAGTTGCTGATTGTAGATATCCTGTTGTTTAATGCTGTGTGACGTGCTGGCTCTTTAGAAATAAACAAATAATTACACATAAGACTGTTTTGTGGGGTATTTTATTTTCTTAGTGAATAAGAAGTGTTAATGTTTTTTTTTCTGGCAGGTAGTCTGATCCAAAATATGCACCCAATAACTATGTGGCTGTATTGATCTAACAGAAGGATATCTAGATATGTGTAGGAGCAGCAGTGGTTCCCACTCACTCGGTGTACATGTTGCACAGAGACATCAGATAAGGAACCTGACAGGTTAATCCCACCCAAGCCCGGAGAATCCGAAAAATGCCTTCATACTGCTCTCCTCCACAAAGTCCTCCCAAAGACAAATTTTAAGTGAATATCTATGGAAAGAAAACACAAGCTAAACACATGTGTGGAAAACACCAATCTGAGCAGTTCCTAGTGAATTGACCTGTTAAGTGATCAAGGCAAGGGGACTCAGGACTGCTGTTACTTAGAACTAAAAAATGATCATAAGTTGTTAATACTATAATGCGTCCATAAGTTTGCAGCTGTAACCGTCCTGCATAAGTACAATGCATTGTAGGCGATAAGCTCTGCTAGTAAAGATGTGGGAGTTTGGTATCTAAGTAAGGAAGTCTAGTGTTAATAAACAATATGATGTAAAGGGACACTCCAGTGCTTATTCCCATGCTTCGTTCTAACTTCTTTCTGGAATCAGTAAGGTGCCATTAAATATATAGCCAGTTTACATACTACATTGTCTGTATTCTCTGGCACCAATCGGACACTTGGATGTTGAATGTGTGTAAAAGCTGTAGCAGTCTGTAGGGGCTGTGGTTGAAAGTTATTACCTTCTTCTGCAACTGACTGTTTTGGTAATCTGCAGATACCAGCAAACATACCATACTCCCTCTCTGCAGATGAAATAGTTGATTGAAATGAATCATCGGATTGCTTACGATGATAAGGAAATTACTAACAGAAAAATACTTCTTCATTAAATGTATGTCCATATATATTAGACTATCAGTGGTTATACAGTATGTTATTAGATATATTCCTGATACACTTCGGCACAGGTGAGTTATCAACCGGCACCCAACTCCAGGATACACATGGGTTACGGACCAGCAGTACTTGCAATGATGTACCTATGGTGGTTGTTTGCTGTTGTAGGCCTGACCCAGCACAGCATCCCAAATGCCCCACCAGAGCTATTGTTCTATCCAGGTCAGTTCCTCTCTTGCACATCTTCTTTGTCAAAAGCTCTGGGAAATAAGTGACATTCCTGCAATAGACAGTTAAGTAACGCGACAAAGATGCAGCATAAATCAGATTGATCCTTCCAATAAGCCAATTGATAGCTGATACACTGATTGGCCTAGGGGCTGCCACCACTCAAATGTGCACTCTGTCCCGGGAAAATAATGTCTCATAAGGTCACCCTACTTGAAAGCATGACCTTCTGTTATAGCAAATGTTGTCTTTACAACTCCCCAATCCACCTCTTTTATCAGAGCAATTTAAGCTTGTAAAGTTCATCCTTTTTCCAAAATGTGACTAGTAAATTTTAATTTTGGTTTTATATGGGATTGAATATTCACATTAAATTAAACTCTGAAGCTGATTTGCCTTCCCAGTGATAGAAGGTATGGAGAGCACAGGATATTGGAAGCATCAGCAGAGAGAAGAAATAGAGACTGAGTGTGGGAATTAAGCCAGGGGGGTCTGGGAAAGGAAAAAGAGAAACTGGGGAAAGGCAGGAGTGAGAATTGCAATATGACACAGGAAAGAGGAAATCTCACATAATGTAATAATGTTTTAAACATGTTATGATGTCAGGGGATAGATGGTAAATGTGAAGGTGACCCCTGCACTGCTCTGATTTAAAGTCTTTGGCCCACTAGCGACATTGTGTGTGTGTGCTTGCACATATTGTCACTCAGTTGTTGTCCCTTTTGGTAAATGTGTTAGACAGGGCTTGATAGACAAAAACTAAAGTGTGTTACCGGACAGATATTTCTATTAGATCTTTTAACTCAATTTCTTCCTGGGCTAAAAGATGTCAATGTTACTGGTTAAAAGAATATTTAAGGTTGAGACAAAATACACAACCTATGGCTGTCTTAACAACTACTTCTGCAATCTTGCCTGTTTTAAGATGAGTCTGTTCTCCCGGAGCGGAGTTTGATTATTTTTATTCTGCAACAATAATTTTACTGTACGAGGAGGGACTGCATGATAAGCAGGGTCTGTGCAAATATACAATACCAACTGGGTTTAGGTGACATTTGTGAACCTTGATGCCATGTAAGATGCCCAAAGCAATGTAGTTAAAGGGTTAGGGTATATCTTCAAACTGCCTGGTATGTTCCTGTAGAGGATTTAACCAGAAGTTCTTTAGGGAGCTGTCATTGCTAAAATTAGCATTTACTAAATACCGCTATATAACTACAATTCTGTGCTCATAATAGCTAAAATAAAAACATATATGCCCTTTGGGAGATTATCTGGTAGGCAATGTAGTTAAAGGGTTAGGGTATATCTTCAAACTGCCTGGTATGTTCCTGTAGAGGATTTAACCAGAAGTTCCTTAGGGAGCTGTGATTGCTAAAATTAGCATTTGTGCTTGTAATAGCTAAAACAAAAACATATATGCCCTGCTCCAATGCTCGTAAGCACTATGACAATGAAGCTGTGTAGTGGATGGCCTCCATTGTTTTGAGGATATCATCATCAGTTCACTAGGGCATAGTTTCTTATAATTCTAATAAATATTGCTTCTGCTTCCATATAACTGAGGTAGATCTGATTATCTGATGACAATGAGCATGGCACCCAAAAATATCTTTCTTTTCTGTAAGTGAGCTCATATTTTTGCAAATATCTTCAATATTTTTGCACATTTGTTTCACTACACTAACAATAAGAATTTTCCATACACCAAATTACACTTTTTCATTTGTGTACATTCACAAGTTTGTTTCTTAATAATATACAAAATGTATCAAAATCACACATTATGAACAGAGCAAAAGGGGAAAATCACATAAGTTGTGTTACAAATTAAGAACTGGAATTCCTTCATAGCACTCCAGACAGCACTCCAGACAACTTGGTCTTTGGACTCTAGTAAGAGATTGCCCTGCCTGGTAAAATTTAATGTATAACCTGTGTATGTATCTTCCAATGGAACATGCTATGTCCATCTTTATTTCTATATTCATGTATGTATGTGTATATATATATATATATATGTATATATATATATATATACAAAACCAATAATATGCTATTGAACTCCAAACCAACCAGCACTCTAGGTCTTTTTCAATAAATACAAATTCCTCTTTTGCAGGTCAACGTTTCAGTCTTTATTTGACTTTCATCATCAACTCACAAATGAGTATATGAGCAGAACATACATATATAGTACAACCCATTAAACCAGTAAATGCAATTCAATGCAATCAGTTAACTTGTTAGTTAACATGTCTAGAGTGCTGGTAACTATCCATAGACTGTGTGTGTGTGTATATATATATATTATATATATATATATATATACCGTACATACAATCTGCCCATTGATTGAGTATTTGGTGATAGCTAAATCTATATAGCTATAGCTATAGCTAAATTTATATGCAATCACTTTAAGTATCAACTACCCATCATGTGTCAGAATCCTTGAGATCTGTACAGGGGATAATAATCATATTTTTCCAGTATATCTATAGATGAAAATGTGTTTATTACCATGAATAGCTAAACAAATAATGAAAGTTTGATGTGTCTAGAATCATTTGATTTATGGCAGCCATTTTGAACCCATTAAGGAAATCCTCTTCTCCCCCTTAAAAAAAAGTGGCAGATAATGTTTTTGGTTTATATAATTTTTGAAAGCCAAAGGTCCTGTGTATATATTGGCTTGCTAAAGGATATCACAATTAATTTAGGATATTGACACAAAAGGAAAACCGGATGTTAAAAATTAATTTTGCAAAATTACTATAAAAAATAATCAAGGGCCTAATTATTTGTTAAAGTGAAATGTGGTTAAAAACAAAACCAATATACAAAACATATCACAATATATATTATATATTATACAGAGCAATAATCTAGCCATGCAAACCTTAGTTAGTCCTTGACCTCATTTTAGGTTAAGGGTAGCTTTATGCCTATCCCATATATATGTTTAAATTCCCAGCTGGGAGACCGCTCCACTTATCTACAAGCATCTCAGGGAAAAAAACTATCCAGTATATACACACAAATGCCGATTTAATTTGAAGTGTAATCAGTACTGTTCACTAAGAACATAAGGGACAGCTGAAATGTGCTCTATTTTGTTTACAATTTCAGGCAAGGCTAAATGATTTTATTTACACAAGTTAATATATAAACATGTTTACTGCTGTTTAAACATAGTTTAAAGGACATAAGGGGAAGGAGCAGGGCATACAGAAGTGCAAAAGAAATAGTGACAGTAACAGCAAAAGAAGGGCATCTGGGAGATATATGGTTAATGCAGGAAAACATTGCCTGGGCAGGGTAGGTAGACCTTGCTTTACATACTTCTAGTTGCTTGTACATATGCAGAGACTGAAGGGTATGTGTATATACCTGTATGTATGTATCATATAAATATATATATATATATTTTTTTAGAATTTTACTTAATTTTACTAAATTCAGCCAGCAATCACACACATGTTAATTTTCTTATGCTAGGTATTTACCGTAATCATTTAATGAACATGCTGTAAGCTTTCTAGCAGAACCCCTTCTTCCTGACATATTGATTTGTCTGTCAGAACAGTTTGTGGAATTTTTTTAAAACTTAATTCTGGTTCTAGATAATTAAAATAATTTAGTTTCAGAACATTCAGAATATAATAATCACAAATCGTATCTCTTCAAGACAGGGCCAGTGCTGTTCTTTTCAATTTTGTTGAAACCTGAAAAAAAATGTAATCATTCTGCTGGTAAGATCTGATGGATGCTGCCCATCCAGGCGAATAACATGAGGGATTTAGCATGGTGGGGCTGGATCAGAGGGGAAATGAAGCGTGGTCCTTGAAGAGGTTACTGTATCGATTTGGAGAGAACAAGATGAGAAGCATGTGTGTGAGAGAGAAGGGAAGTCACATCAGGCGATAGGATGTTGGGTGAGGAGTAACAAACATTGGGAGCTTAGCCTAATTTTAAGAGGGGGAGGAGTGAAGGCTTGTCAGACAGATGAGAAAGCAAGACCATAGAAAACCACACTAAAAAAGAAGAATACTGACATTTATAAGCAGGATTCTGCAAAAACATTGAAAGCATCAAGAAGCAGCACCAATGTTTAAGACAGCCTTTATCGGTCAGCTGCCAACCATTGTTCTATCAAGATATGGTAATAGTGTGTTTTATTTTTTGGTGGTATTGTTGTTCATCAATATATTACATCATGTCCTGGAGAAGAAAAAAAATGATAAATGTCTAAATTATATATGCAATATGCATAGGTTTTGTACAAAGCTGCATGTTAGTGCTGTCCTTGACCAAAGATAAGGTTAGATCAGTATGAAGGGCAAACTGGATAAACTGTTAAACATATCCCAGTAAAATTCTTCCCTGAATCTTATTATAACCTGCATTTGTGATCAGAGATAATCCTATGGACTGGTCCAGTGGAAGAGCCACCCAGCAGAAGGAGTAGAGCCTACAACAGTGAGGGAATATAAACATGCACGGGATAGGGATATGGCTACCATGAATCTCGCAAGGGACCAAGGACTAATTATAGTTTGAGTCCTTACATCAGGCAAAGTGGACAGACTAGAAGGGCCAAATGGTTATTATGTGCTGTCAGATTCTGTGTTTCTATATGACATCACATCCGGCATCTCCTTATAATATAATATTACTGCTGCTGCAGCTTTGGCTATAAGGGTTGCGTAGCTAGATACTGTCTCTGAAATCAATGAACATGAACAATTTTAAACTCCAAAGGTATGTGTTGATAGCTACATTGTACTTATATGTACATATGAGAACAATTACACCAGTTTTTGAGATGTTTCTATGCTTTAATAAATGCATCTGAATTCTTATTTTGATCATGTGATATTTACGAGACTTCCCTGCTCAAACACCACACTGAGCTTATTCTTTACCGCAATGCTAATGAAGTCCTGCTTATCTGATGAAGCCCTTTCCTCCATAGATTGTCATTAGTCATCAAGACTGGGTGAATAAGTTCTAACGTTTTGTTTACCACAAGGCAGTACATTAATGAGGCATGATATCGGTCTTGCCGTCTGGGAAACGATACCACAGCTAGAACATAAAAAAATTACTAATCCGGAAACATTTTATGTAAAAACCAGAACTGTTTTAAAAAATAAAACAGAACAATATTTCTGATAACATATTTTTAATGTGATGTTTAATAACCTACAAATAATATTATATTAAAATATTTTGACCCTTTTTGATAAGGTAAAGTTGTTCTCTTTAATATAGTCTCCATTTTTGTTCTGATGTCCCTCCTTTCTAGGAATTGCTCTTTGAATATAGTGTATGACTGAATGCTACAACCCTAAATTTAACACTAATATTTATATGAAAACCTGTTTATAAATTGAATTCTGTAAATAAAACACATTGTAAGTGCGTTACCCAATCATATAATAATTTTTAGGTCAGAAAATCATATAAAAACTATAGAGAAAGCCCTACTTATGCCCCATGAAAGAAATGTGTCCCTCTCTGACCATTCTAAATATTGGGAAGTATGACATCTAAGATAATAATAATAGTTTGTCCTATTTTATAAATATGTTCCTTATTTATTTATATATATATTTATATATTCTTTACTTTTCTATCTTAAAAGTAACACAAAGTATAACTGAAAATATCATCTAGTATTTAGCGTCAGAAAGAGAGGGCTAAAAAGCCAAATAGATCATAGGGGGTTAAAATAAAAAGCCCATGAAACATATAAACACAGCATTGGTTAAACATACCTAAAACTGACATTTCAACCACTTAACGAGCTGACGTAGTGAATGAAAAAGCCAGTGGAAATATTTGACATTAATTCATTAGTCTGGTGACTGTCTGGAGATCATATAGCACATACGTTTAAGGTTTTGCTATAGTTTGCTATCAATGATTTTATATGGAAAAGGGACCAGATTTGTGTCCATAAATTTCATTTAAGGGATCGTATCTCTCCTTTGCCTGACTTATGTGTGTTTATTCTTTTGCTGGGCCGGTCAGTTATTTTTAAGTAAAAGGGGAGGGGAGGCCTTGTGTTTTGTTTAAACTTCCTTGATAACGCTTGCCTTAAATAGTCATTGGAAACTTGCAGTTGGGTAGAAAGAGAGATCTGGGATGTTTTGGGGCTTAGCTGTGCACAGTTAACATAGAACATATGGAGAGAGTCCAGGAAAGGTGGATTCTCTTGGTATATATGATACGTTCCAAAAATATAGTTGGAACAAATAAATTGTTACATGTTTGGGGGGGCTGTGACCAAAAAGTAGAATCTCAGGACTCAGAAGATCATAGCTCTTATGTATTTATTTACAATTGTGCTTACTATTTTATGTACAATCTTTCATTGTACCCCTGTTTAAGCCTTGCATTATTAGGATACTCGTGAATACATACAGTGTACATTTTATACACCACAGACAAGAGTAGAGGCAACCAGAAAGACCCAGGCTGCTGGCCAACAGTGCTTCATACTCCCCCTGATGTGTTCATCGGGTGCTGTGGTGTGCGCCCACCGGCTGGGTAGACCTGGATAGTTTCCAGGAGGTTGTAGTACTTTACTTTACCTTTAGACTGTAAGCTTACCAGCAGGTCCTTCTTTGCCTAATTTCTAGGTTTGTCTTAGTCTGTCAGTTCTAGTTTTGTCACACCCTTTAAATGTATGTACCGTAAGAAGCTCTTAGTAAATTTTGGCGATTAATAAAAGATAACGATGTTCCTTTAGTCATGTTAAACCACATGGTCACGCAACAACTTTGGGTACATATATGTAAATTATGTTTCATACTGAATCACCCATTACACAATTCTAGTTGGAAATCTTGTATTTTACAGAACTATTTTACAGAATTACTACTATTTGATGCAGTAATCTTTCTCTTATATCAAATTCATGCAGCAGTCTTAGTACCAGGCAGTAGTGTTTGATTCATTGCCACAGTGCCCAGATGTATGCTGATGCAGGAGCAGCAGGTCGAATGCACCCAGGTACCCCTTGGCACCAAGGCTCCTGCAAATCACCAGCAGAGGAGGGTTCAGTAGTAGGAGCAGGGCAACTCACGCGAGGCGCTCTGAGGCTTTCATGTGCTTGAGAGTCTCTGTGGGTTAGCCATGAAAAATTAGATAGGACTCAACAGAATCTGGGTACTTTGACGTAGTGGCAATATTACTTATGACTTAGGGTTTGCGCTGAATTCTTGCTCTATTTTATGTTCATAATTATTATTTTAGCAGCAACCCAGGAATCTGAATCTGTATGCCTTTTGTGTTGCTGTACGTTGTTCTTGTTAGTGTCTGAGAGCCAGGAAGGTAGAATGTCGAGTGAAATACAGGGAGGACCGAGCAGTGAAGAAAGTGTGCAGAGTGGGGGACAGTATAGAAATTGCAGAAAATGTGTTTATAAGCTAAATGTTTTATTTTAAACATATTTCTATCTGTGTAATAGAATGGGGGGGGGGTGCAAGAGAAAATGCTTGGCTGGGGTGCCACATAGTCTAGGGCCAGCTCTAAATTTGTGATTCTGTATATTGTCTTCCTAAACGCCCAGCCAGATAACAGTGTATTAAATAAAGGAAAGATTAATACAAGGAATGATGCAAACATTTTTTTAAACCTCACGGGTGTAAGGCTTGACAAACACTGGTTTAGGTTGAAATGTTGACTTCTTGTTCCATGGAGACACAAGTAATAGGTACTGTAAGCTGTACAGGGCAGGGGACTCCTTTCCTAACATTTATTCCTAATGTCTATATGACTACTGTACTTACAGTTATTACTATATGACTGTGCTTCTTTTACTTCTGCTTTATTATACTGTAAAGTGCTAAGTATATTTGTCGGAGCTAAAGAAATGAAAAACATACATACATACATACCATTTTGGTAATTGCAGTTTTTTACATGCATTTACTTTAGATCATAAAGACATTGTGAAATCCCATTGGACACTCAATTCTAAAAATGTGAATTCTGTACTCTGTATAATCAGATATGATTTTGGTCGTGGTCCACCGCTAGGCCGGCATTCACAAATACATCACAATCATTACCTAGGTACCAAATCCTGTATTGTGAGGTTTCAGTCAATGCAGGTAGTGGAATATTGCCACACAAACTGGATCACGGGAGCTGTTGTTATGGGATGTTTGAACGTTTAATACAGGCAGTGTGATAACATCAAAAATCTCCTTTTGTTCGCACATTGTGGAGTACTTACAAACTAATAATTGATTTCAGAGATTTGTTGCAGCAACACAAAAACACACAAAACCAAACCAAACATTAAACCAGAATAGATATGCCGAACACAGGCTAATGGGTAATATGAAGATCGCTATTCAAATGGGTCAGATTAGGAGAACATATCACATCAATGTCTTTGGGCTTGCCGAACAGAGATAGCATCTATTTCAGCTACTATTCCCAAAAAAGGAGGTGGCTATTTTGTAAAACTCTGTTCCCCTTGCAATCATAAGATTTCATTCTCACATCTTAATCCCTGCTGAATTAAAATAAATAGATTCAGGCAGGCATCACCTATTAAAGTCTCAGCAGCCTAAACTGTTAGTGAAATGCCTCCCTGTGCCGACTAAACTCTGGAGAATGGATTCGCTAATAACTAGAAATTGTGATCTTTCTTCTTTATGGACTTTGGTTAACTAAAACCAAATAGTGTAATGGTTGTGACATATTTGAAGACACATCAATGAGAGTAACATGTTCACAGGATCATTTCCCCCAAATGTAATACTGCCAGGGGTATATTTGGGGTTGAAGGATATTAATGGCAGTGACTTACTCTACTTAAGTACCAGTCATTTTCAATGATAGTGATATATTGAGTCGGCCCCTTCAAGTACTACAATGGACTAATGGAAGTCTAATCACTAAAGGGAGAATGTATTGTGTCTCTGTGGGACAGAGTAGGCAAGGTTTCAACCTAATCGGTCATTATAAAGCCCAATAACAACTGTGTTGAGGGTATAAGTAACATAAGATAATTACATGAGCCACATTTAATTGATTCTATTCTCTCAATGGCTGCTGAGGAGGTAATGTTATAGCATATTGTAGGGATTACGATACTTTACCTTTTCAATGATTAAATGAATCAAGTATTTTGATTGCTTTCATTTCAGAGTGGGACATTTTTGTCTCTGATTTAAACTATTTTAATTGTGTATATATTCTCTCACATTCGCACTGTGTCAGGCATTTCTAGATATCTGATTATTGTTACTTTTAAATGGATATGTTTTGGATTATTTTGGTATTTTAGCACTGCCACTATAAATACAGACAATGCAATGTACCACATGATTTATCAAATGATTGTAAATCATTTACACCCTCTATCACAGTCACTATAAGGCTTTATAATGACCGGGCTAGGTTGAAAAGTTGCCTTTGCTGACCCAGATTGACCATCACACAACAGGAGACATATCAATGCATGGGCACCGGTAGCTGTTTGGATTACATCTACCAGTTAAAGGCAAGTCTTGTAGGCTAGAAAAATGCTTTTTTCTCTTGCAGAAGTTTTAATTTGGAGCAGGAGGAGGCACTACTTACAACAAATACAAAAACAAGCAATGGAAATACAGGATACTTTTCAACATCTCCCCAAATGCATCAAAAGTGTTATGTAGTGTTTTCTATGATCAGTTAATGAGACATGAATTACATATTCATGCGTAAAATGCAGTCCTCTTGTAGATCGCGGCAAAAAATTTAAACAAAAGCTTCTTAAAAGTTTAGTGTTGTTTTAGGTGATTGAACGTTCAGATGAAAGAGTGAAATGACGTCTGCTAAGATTTATTTGCCTAACATGCTAGAAGCAGCAATTATTTTTTGTCTAAGTGGAACTGTAGCTTTAACTTTAAACATCTTGTGCTTCCTATAAAAACACTTGATTCATTGAAATAGTCAACCCCACTTTTCTTTATTAAAAAGCCTTATATTGTTTTCCATTTTTTTTTTTTTTTTTTATATTTCCAGACAGTTTTCCCGGTCTCCTTTTATTACTTGACTCATTTGGTGAATCCTTTCGATTTGATTTATATGATTATTCTCTCTGGTAGCTTTAGAATGAAAAGGAACAAAAATGTTTAGGTGAATGAACTATTATGCACTATTATGAGATTTTTAGAATTTGGTTAGCTTTTAAACTTACAGTTTACTGTAAATACTTTCCCAACCACAGATGTTAAGCTCACAGGTCTATAATTTCCAGGCACAGAGTTGGAACCCTTTTTGAAAATAGGGACCACATCTGCCTTCCTCCAATCCTCTGGTACAATTCCTGAAAGAAAAGAATCCCGGAAGATTAGAAACAGAGGTTCACTTATTTCCTGACTCAGTTCCTTAAGCACTCGTGGGTGAATACCGTCAGGCCTCGGAGCTTTGTTAACATTAACTTTCTTTAGTTGCTGCAGCAACTTGTCCTGAGCCATCCAATCACAGTCTGACTGCAATCAGTGGTCCTATGTATATCCATTTCCATAGGTTCTTCCTTAATATATACTGAGGAAAAATAGTTATTTAAAGTTTCTGCTTTTTCCTGGTCCTCCTTAACCAACACTCCCCTCTCTGTTATTAATGAACCTATGTTTTCATTTTTTGTTTTTTTTTAGAATTTATGTACTTAAAGAATTTTTTTGCTCTCTTTGGCTATCACTCTCTCATTTTCTTGTTTAGCCCATCTAATCACCTTTTTGCATGCTAAACTTATGTGAACGGAATGAATTTAATATGCATTTTCTTCATATTAATAAAAACTTTTCTAATTTTGAAATGCTGCACTTTTCAAGTATGAGAATCAGGGTACTCCCTCCGTTCACATAAGTTTAAAGTTGGTTGGATGGAATATATAAACAAAACACGCCAGGCCCTGAGATTTAGGTCAACTTCCCAAATGTTATGCACCCAGGCCTGCTTTAATCTCTTATACTTATTAGTTTATAACACTGGACAGTCTGAGTAATGGAGCATGTATACAAAATAACCTGGGTTAAAGTTATGGTGATGTAATTCATTCAAGTTTATAAAATTTGCTGTAAATTTCCTTATTTTAGGTTGCCCAAATGAAAAAAAAACTTCTTTAAATTCTTTTACAAGTTATAAAAAATGAATGATTGTTTAATGCACCCGCAACTTTCAATTTTTCCTGAGATTTCCATGAGAAGAGATGGAGGTGTTAAGCACTTAGCTGTTGTCTCAGAAGCACCCCACGCTCCCACACATTCCTAGTTCTAGTACATTTGGGGCCTGACCCATCCAAATCTTTTAAAATCAGCACTGTGGGCTGCATGCGCTTTAGCTTTTCCTGAGGCTTTTGCAATAAAATATTTAGAACATGTTAGTCTGCTTGCGTGTCCTCAACCGAGAATGCTTATGAATATTTGAAACTTGTTAAAAACGTTGGCGTATGTGCTGCATTGTATCAGGAAGACTTATCCATGTCCTAAAACATCTTCCCCTCTATGGTTCCCCATTTCACATAGTAATGGTTCTTTGTAGGTTTACAATGCATACAAATGTCTCATGAAAAATCAGAAAACGTTAATCTGACCTCAAGAAACTGTGATACCCACCTAAATCTTGTCTATAATATTAATATTAACATTAGATTCCTAATGGCTCCATATTGCAACAGGTACTTTTTGGACAGGTAAAGTCCAATATTAGTGCCTGGTTTTTACTCATCTTTTAAACTCTCTGAGGTGGTTTCCCATAATGATGCAACATCATGGCATAAAATGGAATTGGAATAAAAAGGTTTATCTTCATTCCAGATCTCTAATTTGTATCAACCACATTCAGTGGTTCATTGTAAAGAAAACAATTTGTTTTTCTAGAACACCACCTTTTATACAGAAGATACAGGAGAAGCAGGCCATGTGTTTGTGGGGCTGTTTGGGACATTATACTGCATATTTGCAATAACAGATATACTTTTATATTTCTTGTAAAAAATGCAGTTGGTTCGCCATTTAGTTCCAGAGGGTGAAGACAGTCTGAAGTTAGGTTACGATTTCCTATATGGTATTGACCCCTTTTAAATTTCTGCCTCAAACTAGTATGCTGACATTCTATTGACTCTCAGTAGATTTAATTCATAACATGGAGGTGTCAGTTCACCTCCTTCTTCTCCCTTGTGCTGTTGGTTACCTAGATTTTTTGCTTCTAATGTAGTTATATAAAGTTTCCTGTGGTTTTCAGAGGAACCACAGGACCAGAGGATGGGGCTTTTTGGATATTGACCTGCATTACCCTTTCTTTTAAACAGGCATTCTATCTGGGAGCTCGGTTTTCATGTCTTTGTATTTTGTAGAGAATCAAAATAAAGATTTGTAACTAAAAGGCATGCAGGTGTTATTGGTGGCAGGTGGATGCTAAAGGGACATGGTATAGTATACATTCTTCACTATAATCCCAGCAATACTTTTAGTTCAAAATTGTACAGGACTAGCCAGTGCAAATGATGTATTTTGTCCACAGTAGATTTGCATTCATTTTCACGTTTTAGGTCCCAGGAGGAGACCCTCAAAGAGCCGCTACTAATACATAAATAACAAATATTGCAGAGCTTGAAAGTACTGTATAGTTTTTAAAAGAATGATAATGGGGCCCTTATTTGAATATAGTTGCTCAAAATCTAGCTTCTAAATGGAAATTCAAGTTTTAACCTATTAAAAAAAAACATATAAAAGTGTTCTTTTTTCACTGGAATAATCGCCATGGCATGGGGTTTATCTCATTTTTACTAACCATGGCTTATTTGTGTACCTGGTATGTGACTTTGCATGGGAAAGCACAGAATTCCTTAATAGGACAAGTAGCCTGTGCAGAGGCAGAGAGGAGACATCAGAGGCGCTCACTTGTCAAAACACTTCTAAATTCGTTGCTACAGAAACATTTTCCGATGGAACCGTTCTCTGTTCATTCTGTTCCATATAAACCATGTCAGAATGTCGAAGTTATGGGTTGTGAGTCTGTCAGCCGTTCCATATGGTTTATCCTTATATAGGATAAACATACTGCAGAGCACAAAAACATCCTATACAATGCTATATAACTTTTTTAAAGTTAAGGAGCAGAAAATACTTGCTTTATTCACTTGCAATTGCGTTAGTTAAATTGTGCTTGGGTGCACTTGATAGGGTGCATGGTGGTAAAGAATACCAATGCCAACCACATTTGTACCATAGGTTCTTAAATTTGCTGGTCCTCTGGCTAAATACATGTAAGTAGGTTATTGACCAGACATCTTTGGAATATATATTTTCTTTAAGCATTCCAAATTAAAGGGCAATTCCCATTTTTTTTCCTTTTCCTGAAGGGTAGTGGGTGCTTCCAAATTCCATCCATGTGCATAGGATGCCATTTCTTCAGACGCCACAGTACCAGCATCACCTCTCCCAGTTAGACCACAGACCAAATGGGGAGGGGACATCCTCCGATGATGTCAGAAGCCGCTTGTGTGAAGCCGTGTATTGCTGAAAATAAGACTGCAAGTTGCTGCCTTTTTGTCAATACCCAGCCTCAGACCTTGCATGATGACCCTGTGTACTATCTTGCATGCAACATCATTGATGTAGTGTTCCAAGCTCCAAGAGGAATCAAGGTCATGAGGAAGAGAATCATATTTTAAAAAATATTTTTTTCAACATCCAGGTAGGTAAAATGAAAGATTTGTATGGACTTCGAATAAAGTAATATCAATTATTTTCTTATTTAGGTATGCTTTATTAAAACGTACTTATGGGCAAGGTGGTGGTGAACCTAGTTCTTTAACCCCTTCAAGACCGGGACGTACCTGGTACTTCCAGGTCAAAGGTCACCGGCAGACCGGGACGTACCAGGTACGTCATCGATGATGCGCGATCCAGCGTCGCTATGAACGCTGGGATCGCGAGGGGCGGCTGCTACTGACCGCTGGGTGTCCCCAGCGATCCGTAGCAGCCACTCCCCCTCAATTCCATGCACGTGATCGCCTTGCATCGAATCACGAGCACGGAATTTAAATATTTTTTTAAAAAACTGCGGTCTTCAAGGGAAGACGCAGTTTGCCAACGTCGGTCCTGAAGGGGTTAGGCACTCCTTGTGGTGTTGTAATTAGTAACTAGATTGTGGTAAAATGAACAAAGTCCTTTTCCGATATGCATACCTGGTCACTTTTAGGCTTCCTTTAACTAGAGCCCCCTTGCCAGATGCGGCCAGGACCACCCACTGACTTCAGTGGGCGTTCCCGTTGAGTTCAGGTGGTCCCACTGACATCATTGGGCATTCCCGCTGACATCTCTGTTGGTCCCACTGATTTTGTCAGTGGCCGCGACCAAACACACCCTCATTTTAAGGGGAAATGAGTGGGGTGTGTCAGGGTCTGCTGACCCAGAGGATTTTGGTGTCCGCCCGGAGAACAGGAGAGGCAACGCTTCTCCCAGAGTCTCTGGGCAAAACCGGGAGAGTTCCCAGGTATGCTGATATGTTTTTATTTCCTGCAGGAGCTGTAGGGAGGTTATTGATACCATTCAGCTAAGATGTGTTGTAGGTTAAGAAGCGGACACTAATAGATAATATAATCCAGCAACAACTGGCAGGAGATCTTCTCACACATCAGATTGTGTGTGCTGTATGTAAAAAAACAAAACAAGGATGATGGCATAACAGCATAATTTAAGCACTGCATAGTCACATGACACCAAAATATTTTCAGCATATGCCTCATGTATTTCTGAACCATTAAGTCCACAAAATGCCTATATGCGTTTGAGTTCCAGATTAACTTTAGTAATTTGTGTAAGAAATATAACAACATTCAATGTAGACTTGGGCAGAGTGTCATGGCAGGAGAGTTAAAATAGAAAAGTAAAGGAAACCAAACGAGAAGATGGGAAAGGGACAGTTAGTAGATAACTCTGCTTATTTGTGGCAGGCCACTATCAAACAACAGAGAACATATTTGAGTCTGGCAGAGTCAGATAAGAAGCAGCATACTGATGTCTATACATCCTTATAAGGGTAACCAGGACAGCTGACCTCTCTAATCTGTCCTGTCTTTGCATATGGTGGCATGGTGACAATGACACTGCCACGAGGATAATGCTTTACTTCTTCCTTACGGCATTCTTCTTGCTAAAGAAATCACATGTATTGTACAGGGATAGCTTCTGCTTGTTGTAGGCTGGCACACCATCATCAAAACATACATGACTCCTATAATAAGGATAGGTATTGTAATATTCGATTATAAACACTTATATTTAATCAATTAATTATAACCACAGTGTAGTCACAAACGTGCAGATCTTGTTTGTTTAACGATACATTAGTGAGAAAGCATTTGAAGTCGATACAATCAAACACAAAATGGAAATTAAATAGTGCCCTGCTCAGTGAAGTACAGAACCTAGAAAGGAATGTAGACAATAAATACATGCGGCATACATGTCTGTCCACCAGCCACTCGGTATCATTATATCAGGAATATGTGGCACAAGATGTGAAGCTGTTGTTGAAGTCCAGAAAAGTAGAGACATCATGTGGGATTGGCAACGCAAGACCTCTAATATCCCTGAAACGAGGAAATACATCTTCAAAAGGAGGTGGTGATCAGAAGGCCAACACCCCCTCCCCCACCAATAGACATTTGTGCACTAAAACAAGGTGCAATTATATGAGAAATAAAATAAGTGTCTTGCCCAGCCCTGGGCTTGTATAACAAGGTCAGAAACCTGAGGTTTAGTGCTTTCTTTAAAAAAGGATCATATCATGTACCAAATTCCATAGGAGCCACAGAGAGTGATCGATCCTCAAGGTAAAGTACGACCCTTCTTTCCCTAGCAAAGAGACCGGCAGAAGGCATGACTCCTCCTGGTCCCCCACCTCAAACAGTGAAACCACTGGAGATTTTATGGAGAAATGGTGGCCAGAAGGCCAGCCCAACTCTCCCTCTAAAATGCCAAATTTTCAGGGGGCTAGCCCCACTTGGGTATTTTCAGTGTACACAAGTAGCGTGTACTGAATAAAATAATCTCACAAATGTTAGATCATAGTCAGGATAGGGCCATCCCTAATAACATACACATTTTAGAAAGGCAGCCAGCTACAGATACAGTATGTCTATAATGTGAAAAAAGATGAAGAAAAAAGAAAATACATTTATGTCAGTAAAATGTATATACGTGAATATGTTGACATTCAAACACACATAAGAAACTTGGCTTACAATCACTTGCATCTTTGTATTTAAAAGGATTTGCAGACTAGTCAACAGAGAATATTAAAAAAGAAAATCTCAGCTTTTATTTTTTGGACGATTAGTTTATAAATAACATTCACAGTTTCAGTCAGGGTAGTGAGGGCTGATGTCACTATCTATGATGTTTCACTCTACACTTGCATTATCAGCTCTAATTCCCAAGAGGCTCAGTAGCAACCCGCAAGGCTTTGCCTAGTTCTACTTGAAGACAAAAAAGTGCTTCGTTTTTAATCATGGAAATCATGGATTAAGAAGGTTTGGAAGGGAAATCAACCTGCTTTTTTATAGGACTCACCCTATGATTGTCTTTCAATAATGATCCAAAACATAACATTATATTGTATTTATAGATCGGCAGATGATTCTGTAGCACATAAATAAAACCCTATCCTCTTCCTAGATAACTTTGTCTACTACTAAGACCTGCTACGCCTCTAATACGACAGGCACATTGCATCAAGGACAGTTTATAAATTAGAAACTTAAAAGCTATGATGGAACATATCCTTAAGTAACATTTGTATGAGTGCAGAAGAGATTTGACAAGGGCTTATTTTGCCTCTGGTTATTCTGCCCTTTTCTTTCAGTTACACGCTATTTACATACTGACTGTATCCTTCATGTGTTTCATTTATGGACTTTTTATGCAGTCCTTTTGGCAAATGTTTTGAAACACTATTCTGCTGAGCCACATACTTGAATGGTGCAAGTACTCCCTTTTTATAGTTATACTGTACTTCTTTTAGCATTATATCAAAATCATGAGTGTATTATTAATATTAATAGACTTAATACCCCAAAACGCTACATTTGTCTGGGCCTTTTAGCACCAGCTTATGTTTTATTCTACATTCTAATAAGTCTCCCCACCCTTCTTCCTCCCCGCTGTCTCTGGGCTACATCTCTGGAATACATGCGCCACTGCACCCGTCACTGCTTGTAAGTATTAAGACTGAAGGCTGAGCACTTAAACCCCCACATAACATCTTAATGTGAGCTACATCGTCAGCAGGTCTGCAATCAATGTACAGAACTATACTGTCTACCTTAACTAATGCATGAGCCATTTCATACCGCATTCTTTTTTTTAATTTATAAGACAGTGTTCAGGTCTTGATTTTAATTTGAAATATTTGCATGTGTGTGTGTACAATTTGGTCATGATTTCAGGCACAGGTATATAAAAGAGACATGGTGATGCAGAGAGACACAAAGAAAGTATACTATTTACCATTTTTACAGCAATAAAAACATATATAAACAGTGTAAAGCCATTTAGCTGCAGGCTCCCAGGCTGTGTGTGTGGCTTACAAAGAACTTTTATTTGTCTCTAACCTTATTAAAGGAGACAGGATAAGCAGAGAGGTGATTTGTTCATTGTTTGTAAGCGCAAACATTGGTTTATTTCAGATCTTCTTCAAAGACGTATTGATTTCACAAGTTTCATGCTATTTTTGCTCCTCTTAACATGGCATTAAACAAAAGGGTCAAGTTAGTCGACCAATCAAGAAGTAAAAAATCATGCAGGTAAGTACGTTGACTTGCATGAGTAACCAGTATTTATTTACAGTTGTAGGGTGCACAAGCCTCTCTTGACTTTAACCGCAGATATCTTCGCCACAGTGCCCAATATGTTATCAAAACAAAGGCTGGTGGTTGACTTAACAAGTTCTTAAAGATCTCTGGAATATTCTGTGTGTTCCCAGGACTAATTAAGGTCTGAGTCTTTACAACAGGAAACAAGGGCAGACTTGATTGGCTGAATGATTCTTATCTGCCATCCATTATATGTTTCTGTGTCCCCTGGCAATTTCTTCAGTTTGTGCGAATTGTTTGCCAAAATGTGAATTTTGGACATAGGGGATATCCTTAGCTGCTTCTCATTTAGATCCTGCAAACCCCCAAAGGCACCTGTTCTTACCATTAACTCATTAAAACCATGAAGAAAATAGGAGTGACCGCTCCTTTGCACACCACTACTTGCCATTCATGCTCCTACATGCCAGAAGTCTTGCGCAATCACATAGTCAAAAGTCAAAGACCAGCCAAGAGCCTAAGAAAAGTAAAAGAAAAAAAAGTTAAAGAATAATGTGCCAAAAGGTTGCCATCTGATCTATAGTTAGAGCACCTGGATGGCACACAGAAAAAAGTCATGCAGTGGATCAGGCATCATGGCTCAACTAGCTACCCCCTCCCCCCAACTTGCAAATAAAATCAATAAATTACCCTCATATTCTTCTTTTTTTATTTTTGGAAATGGGCTGATGCCAGCCTTTTGCTTTTCTCATGCACCTGCTTGTGTGGATTACAACTCCTATCACACTCAACTAAACTGATGATAAGGATGATGGGAGTCATGGTCCACAAAAGTGGACACAAGAGGAGCAAAAGGCTGGGATACTTGTAAAAATCTTGTGCAAACTGTGTTTGTATAGCGTATTAGCATTTAACCCTTTATTTTCTGTGTGCGTGCCTACTTTGCCCTAATCTGTGTGCTGTTGCGCAGTGAAAGAGCATGCCATGTCCCGTAGAGTTAAAAAATATATATACAAAAACATTCCATGTGGAGTACCTCTGTAATCTGGAGATGTAGTTTAAAACATTTTGGTGGGTTTTTATGCAGTTGCATGTAATCTGTGCAGTACTTCTAAAAAAACCATGGAAAGTGTTTGGAGAAAATTCTGAAAAACTTGGTTACAAACAGGTTGCATGAGAAGTGTCCAAATGCTCCTAGTGAAATACCCGGCGCTGAATTGTCTCCAACAGTATATATATATGTGTATATATATATTATATATATATATATATATATATATATATATATATATATGACACAGGCCTCCCAAAACAAAATTAGAAATTTTCAAGTTTGGAAAAGCATGTTTCATTTTGTTCCAAAAACCTTAAAAAAAACCCTATGCATGGGGTTGGCTGTTTTCAAATTTAAGACACGTTAATATATGTTGTGGTATTTTGGTCAGCTGAACTTGTTTGGAAACATTTGCATAATTAAATTTCATTATTTTAAGGTATTATTGATGCAAAGTGTTGACTATACATCTATCAAAAGCTCTACCTATCCTTGAAAAAACAATAATAATTTGTGTGAGGCCACCAGTTACATACAGATTAGGACGCGGATCTTCGGTCAGATTTACCCAATATTTTATGCAATATGGATGTATTTTGTTATATGAACATTTCTAATTATTTATTTAGGCCATTGTACAATCATCATATCTGGCCAATAAAGCTTACTTATATCTTATAAGTTGGTGATTAACCTTAATGAATGTAGATATTCCTAATGATAAGAAATCAGAATAAGCAGTAATTTTTAGTCTAGACTTCAGGAGGGTCACAAATTTAATAGGTATATAAAATAAAATGTTTTTTTCCCAATGTTATATATTAGTAGACACAATTTTGAAATGGCTTTTGGGAAATGTGTGTTCTCCAGAACGAACAGCAAGTAGAAATTCCACTTATTCTGTTTTCAAAAGGTACTTAGGAAAAAGACAAATCTCAGCCCTTTGCTCCTACCATGATCTGAGACAGACATGAGTTTCACATTAATCCCGTCATGTGTAAAATCTCCACTGCGGCCAACAACGTTCTTAAGACAATGAGAGCTAAATTCAAAACAAGCTTTATATACTTACACGTATGCACTGAAATATTGTTACCAATTAATTAAACATTGAACTGCAACTTTTTTTCCTGCAGTACTACACGTGCAGGCTGACTTTTGAGACAGAAAGATTCTGTAATGTTCATTATTCCCAGACTTTACGTGAAAAACTGATTTAGAAAACAGGTTGAGCACCTGTAAGTTGCTCAGTACTTATTTGTCTTTTAGCGCAATTGTGTGGCAAAGATTAAATTACTTCTTCAGTGCCAAGTAAGCAAATCACATTTTTGGTCAAAAGAACTTCTGTGAAAATACCATATACAGCTCACGGTCACTTTATCAGCCCAATCGCTTCAATGTATGTTTTTAGGAGATAGGAAAATAGGTATATTCACTAAAAAGCAAGTATGTGCGAGTTGGCAGCAAGTGCGACTTAGTATCTAACAGTATCTGGCAGCCCTCAACACAATACCATCCAGAAGCCCCTCTCCTATTTGTGTACAGCACCATATGACATTGCATTAAACAATAAACAGCAATCAAACAACTGGTGTATCACTGCGGCAATTGACAGTAACACTGGATAGGACTTAACTGAAAAGTTCAATAAGACTCCAGCGTCTGCCTTTCATTGGACCTTTGCCTTCAACCCTGGCTCAGCATGATGGGCAATAGAGGTTCAGTGCAAGCCCTGGAATCTACTCTACCTTGAATACTTAGACATCATGCGTGACAACTAAGCATTAAAAAGCTTACTTTTCAAAGTCTGTCATTTCCCATAGCTTCGGATATCATCTACTTGTCTTTAAATAAGTTAACATTCTGCATGCTGGTTGCCTTACTTTTGTTAATGGACTAGAAGATCATATCAGAACACACATAATCATTCAGGCTTACAAATGCCCCTTAAAATGCTCTTATTTGTATTGGAATCTGGTAGAGTGGGTTGTAACAAATTAATTACATTTGAACCCTGCTTTGTATGAACAGGGTTAAGGCAGATCTGTCGCTCTTCCTAAATTCTACACTTTATGTTACACTTAATAAAACTATTGCTGGTTAAAATAAGCAATACGTATATCACCCCCTTTTTAAGCTTGAGATTTTTTTTTTTTTTGTTACCAAGGGCTTGTTCAACCATGGATTCTCTTTCTTGTTTCATTGTTTTTAAAGTATAAATAGGGCTTATATGTGTGTATATATATATATATATATATATATATATATATATAACAAACCTTGAATCACATCACATTATACTGTTTAATGGTATACATGTTGAAAAACATTTTGTGATTATTTCCCCTTATATATATACCAACCATTTATAATAAAAACAAAAACGTACTATTTATGAGAAGCCCCGACCCTCTTTCCTAATTTTGCAATACCTATGTATGTAGTCGTACGTGTCTGTAGAAACAGAATGTGAAAGCAGACAAGAAGAGGTATTTGGTCCATCTAGTCTTACCATATCTTACCGCTGAAAGACTCAAACCTTAATCAGTTGTTAGTCCCTTTAAAATACCATTGTGCCAATTTTATAAATGTATGGGGTTATTCTGCAGAATCCGCCCATATGAATTTGCCATTTTTCTGCCCCATATATTCTTGGCTGAACACATCTCCTGTGGGTGTGATATACTTACCAACTCCAGCACTGGCTCTGCAAAATCTGTGGGTGGAAATCTACAGTATTCCACGTGGCAGTGTCATAGGAGGAGTCACAAGCCAGTTCGTTCTCTGCTAGATCTGTAGGTGCTATTATTATGAAGTTGAAGACTCTAGGAGCAACAACAACTCAGCCACAATGTGAGTGAGGCTGCCAAGAGTTGAAGTGTATAAGCCAAAGATCACTATGCACAATGCCAAGCATCGGCTGGAATGGTGTAAAGCACATCACCACTGGACTCTGGAGCAATGGAAACGTATTCTCTGGAGTACACTACAATTTTAGGAAGTCTGGTGGATGAATATGGGTTCAGGATAATATTACATAACGGAATGCATAGTGCTGACTGCAAAGTTTGGTTAAGGGATAATGGTCTGGAACTATTTTTATACATAATTGCATGCATCCAACTTTCTGGGAACGGTTTGGGGAAGGCCCTTTTCTATTGCAGCATGACTGTGCCCAAGTGCACAAAGGTCCATGAAGGTCCAAAGTCCATGAAGACATGGTTCGATGAGTCTGGTGTGGAGGAACTCGAGTGACCTGCACAGAGGCCTGATGTTAACCTCCTTAAACACCTTTTGGATGTACTGGAACACCAATTGCGAGCCAGGCCTTCTCATCAGTGCTGGATCTCACAAATGCTCTTATAGCAGATCTGTAGTTTTAACCTCTATTTCGCCACTTTTTTTATTATTATTATTTATTGTTTTATATAGCGCCATCAAATTCCGTAATGCTGTGCAATGCTTAGACAGGTAGTATGTAACATAACAAATTGACAGAGACAGGTGAGGAGGGCCCTGCTCAAACCAGCTTACAGTCTAAAGGGAGTTAGGGTGTATTACACAATAGGTAAAAGTGCCTTTGTTAGGGATAGACCAGCCACACTAGTAAAAGTATTGCAGGAGAGGGACTAGGAAAGGTGAGCTAAAGGAATATGTGAGGGCGTTAGTGTGCTACGTTGTAAGCATCCTTAAAGTAGTGGGTCTTGAGGGATTTTATGAAGGAATAAAGGCAGAGGAGAGATGGATAAACCGGGGGAGGGCATTCCAGAGGATAGGGGCAGCCCTTGAGAAATCTTATAAGCGGGCATGAGAGCTAGAAATTAGAGGAGAGGATAGAAGGAGACCAGTGGATCAGCGGAGAGTGTATTTAGAGATGAGTGAGGAGATGTAGGGAGGGGAACTGCTGGGAAGGGCTTTGAATGTAAGAGTGAGAATTTTGAAATGAATCCTGAAGCGCGCAGGCAGCCAGTGAAGAGACTGACAGAGGGGAGAGATGTTAGTAAAGCGATGTGAGAGGAAGATAAGTCTGGCAGCAGCATTCATGGTGGATTATAGAGGGTAAAACGGTTAAGAGGGAGACCAGCTATGACAGAGTTACAGTAGTCAAGACGGGAGATAATCAGGGCATGGACAAGAGCCTTAGTGTCATGCTGTTTTAGGAACGGACGGACGTGGGCAATGTTTTTAAGATGGAGGAGACATGGTGGAGTTTTTAGAGACAGACTGAATATGGGGTGTGAACGAAAGGTCAGAGTCAAGGGTGACACCAAGACAGCGTGCATTAGTAGACGGGGAGATGATGGCACCATTAATATTGAGGGAGATTGATGGGGGAATCTTAGCATTGGAGGGATGGAAGATGAGGAGTTCAGTTTTGGAGAGTTTAAGTTTCAAGAAACGTGCAGACATGTAGAAACAGATGCAAGGCAGTTAGTTACATGATCTAAGACAGAAGGAGCGAGATCAGGGGTGGATAGATAGATCTGGGTGTCATCAGCGTACAGGTTGTATTGAAAGCCAAAGGATGAGATCAGTTTGCCAAGGGAGGAAGTGTAAAGAGAGAACAGAAGGGGTCCTAAAACTGTGCCTTGGGGAGAGGGAGGGGAAGTGTTACTGAACACAGAGATGCTGAAGGTATGATCAGAGAGGTAGGAAGTGAGTCATTGTTTTACCTACAATATTAACAATTCACTTTAACGAAACCCACCCGCTCCGCATAAAAAAACAACTTCAGTATTTACTGTCTTTTTTTCATGTGTTCACAGTGGTGGACAATGGAATCCATGGTGACAGACGTCTTGCTGACCACTGGAGCCTGACCTCACAAATGATGTTTTGGCTGAATGGCCACAAATTCCCACACACTCCAAATGTTTGTGGAAAGCCTTCTCAGAAGAGTGGAAATTGTTATAGTCGCAAAGGGGGGGGGGGCAAACTCGATATCAATGCCCATGGTTTTGGAATAGGAAGTCCAACAAGCTCATATAGATGTGATGGTCAGTGTGTTCGCATAATTACCTTTATTTATATAGTGCCAGAAGATTTAGACAGGTGTTACAAAAGAATCGTGTGTGTGTATATATATATATATATATATATATATATATATATATATATATATATATATATATATATACTGACAGTAAGAGGGAGTGATGAAATGCCAGAAAACATGTGGGAAAACCTGAAGCTTCAGTTATGAACTGAATTGTTATCTGCCAGAAACCAGCGACTATACGTATAGTAGTTATTGCACTTAAACACTAGTATTTACACCACCAGGTGGCTTTGGGTCTCTGGATGATCTGCCTTCCCATTGACACAAGATGCCTTTTTGCTCCTGTGTTAATCGGTTGTTTGTCCTACAATCAAGAGCCTATATAAGGCTGCTCCTAGCTTAGAGCATTGTATTCCCTGGCCCTGCATATTGATCCTGTGGATTACTGTACCATAGCTGGTTCTCTAGTTTTGATCCCTAGTGTGGACTCCCACAACAATCCTGGTTTATTTTTGTATTGGGTTGATTCTGCCTATCTGGACTTTGACCTTTTTGGTGTGAATTTTAATTTCCCTTTTGGATTGTCCTTCAGTACTGTGCTATTGTTCCCCGTGTACGCAACCTCAGTACCACAGACCCCGTTGCCGTCTTCCTGTTGCTGCTTGTCCTCTCTACAGACCCCATTGCTGTCTGCCTGTTCCACAGACCCTGCTGCTGTGAGCTTGTTCCAAAACTCCCTGCTTCTTCTGGTTTTGTCTACAGATGCCACCAAACAAGACGTCTAAGGCTACAGCAAACGGCCGAGTGCACACTAACATAGAGCCTGGTATTTATACGTGCCTTCTAAAGGTTCCTCTCGTATTTTTACAAACATTCCTTGTTAACTGATTTTTTTTCTATAAAAAAAAATGTTCTCCTGTTTTTTCTTTACAGTTAACACATTTTATTGGTTCCACAAAAAAAGAGCACACACAACAAATAACACTTAGTGATGTCTTCGCCTGGAGACAAAAACAACCACATTCAGTAAAAGTGGTGTTCCTTTTTTGTGTCCTTTACACCAAGCCATACTGACACATAAGTATTTACAGTGGAGTGTGGTGCTTCAAAGAATTTGAGTTTATAGTGACAAACCCCAAGGGATGAGGATTTCCCATTTCCCAGGATAAAAAAAATGTAGATCGTGGGAAAGTAAAATGGAAATAGAAAAACTTTTCCACCTTTAAGGCAAATGCAGTTTTTGCTAGGTTTGGATCTCATCCATCTTGTTAAAGGAACAGTCATGTCCAAATCTTTTAATTTCCCAAATAATCGTAATAAATGTAAAACATTAGGTGCACTCTGCCTCATTGTGCCTTGTAAAATGTTTCTTCTGAACACTGTAAATCCATAAAATATGTGGCTTACTGTCTTTAAAAATAGCAACTATAGATAATAGGTTTTACTAAATAGTGAAATGATTTCTATATCTTTTAAATTTTAAGAATCTGTACACTGATAACCTTTAAAAACTGCGGTACCATACTTTATAGGCGTGTTTATAATTTGCAGATTTGACTAAAAATAAACTATGCATAAATAAAAATCATACTAAATAAGAGTGTAATGTTGACCCCCCCCCATAAAATGTAAGTATTTACAGCCAGTGGAAAACTAAATAAGACTGTTTTAGACATCTAACGGTTATTACATTTGGCTTCTATGGATTATATAGCAGCTTAATTTTCTTCAAAACACAAAAAGAACACATTTTGTATATATTGTATATACGCAAAGAGTATTTATAAATATGTATGCAGCAAAGAGTTACTGTATAATGGAATTGGAGATCTGGTTCCTTTTTTAAACACTGAAGACCTCAATCTGGCCTTTTCCTGGCAGTTCCAGTATAGTATAAACAAACAGAATTTATAATTCTAATGAAAAGAGATAGGGATAACGAGATCTTCGCAGTTCCCTAGAGTGTGAGAATTCTATTCAGATCAGTAGAAATTGACAAATGCACATTATTGGATCACAGATACCTTATAGTTAAATATTTTACACAACATTACACAACTCCAACTCACAACTTGAAATAAAACTAGAAATGCTTCTGAGTTTAGTTACTAATAAAGTGCTTTCTTACTCTTTCTCCCCAGTGTCTGATGTGGGTAGAGGATAAAGCTTAATTATGCTGTAATGTTTGTGTTGATGGCAGTCTGCTTTTTTAACAGTTAAGCCCCATCATCATGTATAATAACTAAAGTTAAGTTGTCACTTGAGTTACAGAAGTAATTTCTCTGCTAAAAAAAGTGAATTCCTATGAAGTTGCTGTTGAGTCTGTCTTGCATGGTGCCTTGTCTGTACTAGATGAGATTAATTTGCATTCCGTGAATTAATCTGGAGCAATGTTATAGCTGCAGGTTTCATAAATGCCATAATCCCAATTTTCACTACTCAGTCACTCGTGACCTCAGATATGAGAATACCCCATTAGAATTTCTTCGGTGTAGAACGAAAGTGGACTACATGCTGAATACCCAACCTAAAGCTGTTAATTCTACAGTTTTACATAAAAAATGTGTTTAGTGTATTTTTTTAATTAGCCACAGAAAAGAATCTAGGGTAATCTGGATTTTGGGGGCCAATTGATACACGTTTAAATGCAAGACACAATTAAACCTCTTAGACACAATTTCTGTTCCAACTATTAGCAAAAGTGTTTAGGCCTACTAGTTATAGTACAAAATAAGCAACACAAAAATGCCTTTTCTATAATGTTATGTACACTTATCTAGAAATAGTATATTTTGTAAATCTATAACAGATTGCACACTGTATTTATACACTTTACCACCAGCCCTAATCTGTCTGTAATATTGATATTCTATACCTATAATACAAGTAGTTTCTGCTTCCCACAATACTAAATATGCCACAAAACAGTTAAAAGTGTGTAATCTCTGAGTATATGAACGTTCTTTCAATCTGCTCTAGAGAGTATGTGTTACAGAACCACCTTTCACATCTGATCAGCACCAGGCTGTGTGAAGCTTTCTCAGCTACTTAATATTTCATAAAGAGTCTGCAGCCTTTCCACCTCAGAGGGATATTCGACAGGCACAGCAGTTGGAGCCACCAACCTTTAAAGTAAACGGTCATATAGAAAATTAAAATATAATAACACATGCAGAATTCTATGTGCACACAGCACATGTGGTACTAATAACATACCTTCCTAGTAGTTGCAACTGAGCATGACTTTTACAAGTCAAAAACATGATACGGTGCTTCTGGAACTTACTTAACAGAATATAAGCATAATTTGAAGAAAATAGGAAATATTGGTGCCAACAAGATGCGAACATAAACAATCCCATTGTACAGCGCTATGGAATTTGATGGTGCTATATAAAACAATAAATAATAATAATTCACTGAGTTTTCCACTTTTTCACTGAAGGGACTGACCCAATTGACTTGTGTTTGTCCCCAAAAGGAATTATGTTGCTGTTGCTTAAGTCTGTTCTGTAAAGAGTTATTCTAGTGCAAAGTGGCAAAGGTGGAACAATAAGAGGGAATTGGATAGATCAAATACAACAAGGCAGGCTAGACTGATAGAATTTTTTCTAGACTTAAGGCAAACCATAACATTAATAATATTAAACACAAATCTACTACTAGAATTTATTTTTATACATGACTACTATCAACATTATAAATACATAAACATTGTAATATGTTTGGATTTTTGGATTTATAAAGGGCTCCACTCATGTTGAAGTACGACAAGCTTTTAGTTTGGCATGGTTTCTGAATATCTTCAATATCAATCTATCAATCCATTCCTTCCTTGATATCTGGAATCAAAGTGCAGAGTTCCTATTCTCCAACAGTTCTCTGTCCCAAATAATGGGGGTCTCATAAACATTACCTGGGAACTCCAGGAATCAGAGCTAATTGCTAGGCCTCCAGGTTAGTGTCTTTAAGTTAGTGTTTGACCCAAACTACGGTACTGCTTGCCTAGGTTCTACCGATTCCTGCCCATAACCGTGAGATTCAAGAGACGTGGTTATTAACAAAGCTGTATTGAAAGGACACATACAAGAGATGAACAATCAAATTGGTTATATTAGATTGATTAGTAGAAGAATGTCCTTAACTTTATTTTTCAATATTGACCTGTTCTGCAACAGTCAAGATGTATTTTACAATGTCCTCTTGCTACTTTTAAATGGGCATCTTATTTGAGAAATAACCCTTTACCAAATTCCCTAATTTAAAGTGAAATCTTGCAAAGGGTCTGATTTTTGACTAAATAGATTTTTTGAGGCAATTTGAAGCAGATGCCTTCTATTTAACACAAACCAGTATTTGATTCACACATGACACAATATTCACTTAGCTTCATCATACAGTCACAATAGACAGTAGTATGCAGTAAGCATAGCATAAAACACTGTAAACCTTCAACTGGCCAATAGATCTATTTATTTATTAGTATCGTTCGAGTTTTGTACAGTGTATTAATTCCTGTGGTGTGCAGATAAGGCTGACTTTATCATACAAATTTGTATTCCTTGATGTGTTATAATACATGGGTAGAACCAGTTTGTTCAGGCATTTCCTATCTCGACTTTACTTTTGAACTTTATTAAAGATTTTTTATTATTATAGTTTCAATTATTGACTTAGAATTGTTCCATGTTAATTAATGTAGTGATATGTTTAATATGAGATTGAAGAGTTAATTTGAAATGTATTATATAACTTATTATCTATTTACCTTTGTTATATGGCTTTCACCCATCTATGGAGATATAACTTTCCTGTGTTTCACTTTTTTTTGGCGGACTATTAATCATTATTACTGGTATTTACTTTGACTAAAAAAAAATTGTTTTATTTTACTCAATGCCACCTAGTGGTTGCATTGATTTATGACTTTTCAGTTATAATGATTTGGGTGTTGTATCCTAAAAATGGAGTTATATTGAGGGCACTTTATAAGGAATTTTTAACATGGTAAATCATACTCTGTTTTATATATTTGTAATTATTTTTGGATTATGTGCACAAAATAGGAGAGGAAGTTTAGATGAGGGTCCATAGCCTCACAGCAGAAATATTATTCTGATAAATAATAATAAAAAAGCTACTAGGACAACACATAGGTAGTTTTTATAGCTCATCAAAGTCAAACAGAAAGATGGTGATCGAAAGACTTTGTATTTTAGAGGTTTTCGTGTTTACCCCAAAAGGTTTGTACCCTATAATTAACTCGCTGTCACAATCATTGGGATCTCTCAAGGCTGAGGTCTGTAATACATTGTATTTCATATTATGGGTACAGGTCAATTGTGAATATGAACTTTTTTTTAATTGAATATTTATTTTCAATAAACTACATATCGTAGAAATAGAAAGACGATAAGCAGTACTAAGACGCAGCGCAGGGGGATACACGTACAGTCAGGGGCATACCTAGAGTATTTGGCACCTGGGACTGATCCTGTATGTGGCACCCCCCCACAAAGACTTTAAAACTGCATAGCTTATATCGTTAGGCAAACATTGACGGGGGTACAGCATAACTGTTATGGTTATATATTGAGGCAGACATTGATGGAGGTACAGCATAACTGTTATCATTATATAGTGAGGCAAAACATTGACAGTGGTATAGGATAACTGATATCATTATATACTTAGGCAAACATTTATGGGGTACAGCATAACACCTATCACCATATACTGAGGCAGACACTGACGGTGGTACAGCATAACTGTTATAATTATATACTGAGGCAGACATTGACAGGGTTACAGCGAAATCCCTATCACTATATACTGAGGCAAAAATTGACGATGGTACAGCATAGTTAACTGTTATCATTATATACTGAGGCAGACATTGCCGGTGCTACAGCGTAATCCCCATCACTATACATTGAGACAGACATTGGCAATAATGCAGCATAACCCTTATCACTATATACTAAGCCAAACATTAATGTGGTGTGGGCCTAGGGATGCACTGAAATTAAAATTCAGGACCAAAACCAAAGATTCCGCATTCACTTGGCCGAAAACGAAAATGACCCCCACACCTTAAAAAAAAATTAAAAAACAATATTAATATACATATATATATAATTGTTAACAGCAATCACAATCCTATCATGCCCAGACATACCCAGATTCCAGCATCTACTGGCGCACAGTACAACTTCACTTAACGGAAAGTTTGTCAACACAGTCAAAGCAGTCAATATTAACTAATAGTGCTGTCAGAAACAACATCCATAATAGCTTACTGGAAAGCATTCAAATTTTGAAATTTCATTGGGGTGCTTTCATTTGAAAATTAGGAAAGTTGTATCAAATGGCTACTTCACAGAACATGGTGCATGAAATAAAAAATATATAGTTGTCTTATAAAATTGACAGCTTTCTCATGGTTCACACTTTCTTCTGCATCTGTCTGGTAGCATTCAGTCATTTTATATTTTTTAAATATGTTTATGCTTTAGGGCTTTAATACTACATATATTTATATGCTCATGATATCCAAATTTATATTTCCTCCTCTCAAATTATACACTCTGTTGGCTGTTGCTCAGCGGTCTCTGGATGTCCTATATGACCTATATTCTAAGCATATTTTCTTTGTATTATCTTTCGTCTCTTCTTCATTCCCCGCACGTTATAACCATTGTATGCATTTGCATATTTTTTCTCAGATCCGTCAATTAAAACCCAAGACCCTCCCAAAACGGTGACCGACTTAATTTATATTTTCCCGCCTCAACATTTCCCTCGACGACTCGACGTCAGGCGCACCAAGCGACCTGAAGCAGATGCAGAATCCTACCAATCACATTTATGCCTGACGTCCCGTTGCTGTGTTAGTGGAGTTTCGTGGTTATATCTGTACCGCTGTTTCCACGGTAACGTGTATGCTGCCGAAGAAGATGTTCAAAGGAAAGACGGCATGGTTCTCTCAGAGTGTAGACGGAGAGCTGAGCAGCCTCTGGGGTTAGAGAAGCTTTCCAGCCTTTGGTTGCCAAGTGTAAAGTGGAGAAGCTGAGTAGGCCCCTGTCCTGAAAAAAAACAAAACATAATGGCAACTAATATGGTTTCCAGTAGGCTTTGACTAAAATACTAAATCACATTAATGCAGGCTTCGCACCAAAGGCTGCTTCAAGTGATGTATAGCTGTAGTTGTAAGGAAAGCCTGGTTTACACTTGACAATTCTAGTTGTAAATGAATGAACAATAGTGGTTATGTTCCCCGTTCAGTAGGAATTCATTTTGTATAAATATACATTTATAATAATTTTTCTTGGTTTGCTTTTTTGAATATGCTTCTATGATTTGTTTTATTCTGAAAAAATAAATTCAACATACTCGAGCTGAGTTTATAATTTGGGATGTGCTATATATATTTTTCTTCTATAGAAGTATATTGTCTATAAATATAAACAGATCTTAATGCACAATAAAATATTTCACCATTTATTGGAAAGCTTTACAGATATTGTATAGACAAATTTACAAAACGCCTATTGCTAGGAGTGCTTTATTTTGGTTGAACATGTCCAGAGGCCAGCTAAAATAATAACCAGCCACCTTGTGTTTCTAACATAGCACTTATAAAAACACATTTATGGTAAAATTGCTTATAAATACTTAATTGTGAAAACACCATAATAATCATGGGATGCTAGGAAACAGGTAGTAATTTATGTGTGTTATGTGGCGTTCCTTGCAGCTCCTTGTCTTAATCCAACTTCTTATCTGCATTGGGCTACATTAGTTTTCTTGGATTCATAAAGACTAATAACATACATTTTGCTCATCTCAGAAGCTGAAGGAGGAATCATCACAACTCACCATCATGCAGAATATCTTTTCAGTAGTGATGCTTCTCACTGTGATACCAAACGGTATGTCCTTGTCTGTTTTTTTTGTGCACAGTTACGTTCATATTGGATTTCAGAGTTAAGGGAAATATCAGTACAGATCTAACTTTATGTGTTGATTTCAAACAGTGGTTCAGTATCAATGAAATAAACAAGAACAAGTAACGTGCCTTGAGCCACTCCAGTGGTGGTGATCAGGTTAATCTTACAGGACAGGAACTCACATACCCAACACTTCTTATATGAAGGCTGATTAGAATTTATTTATTTTATTTTTCTTTCACAGGATTCACAACAGCCTAGCGTATGTTGAAAATATGGCTACTGTATTTCATGCCAGTTACATTCAAGCAAAGACAAGGTCCGGCACAGAGAAATCGGTGTCTTTGGGGCATTTCATCCTCCCCCCAGAAAGTGTACAGGAAGGTTAATATGTGTTGTATCATATATAGTATGTTTTGATGCCCCATTGTGCAACTCAGCTAATGAGTAGGGCTGCAACTAACGATTATTTTCATAATCGATTAGTTGGCCGATTATTTTTTAGATGTATAGATTAATCAGGTAAAAAAAAAACAATATGCAAATAATAAATAAATAATAATAAAAATGTATAATTTACAATGGCATTTTACGATTTTGCCTTCTTATTTTACTGACATAATAATTAAAGCTATATTTTAAAAAGAACCCAAAAAATACCAAAAAAAGCTTTACTAGTAAATAGTCATGTAAACTATTTTTGCCCATTTATGCACATCTCACCCCCAGCTTGCCTCTCTGTCCCAGAAATTCCTTATACCGCTATATGCTACTCTGCCCCTATATATACCTTATACCCTTCTATATGTCAGAGATGCCACTGTGCCCTCTTATACCTATTATATGCCACTCTGCCTCCTGATATGCCTTATAGCCCCCTTATATGCTACTGATATGCCACTCTGTCCCCTAATATTATACCCCCATATGCCACTGTGCC
>VKOC01020905.1:0-66461 GCA_009364415.1 Spea multiplicata | reverse complement strand
GCCCCCCCTTGCCCCCCTGTAGCGACGCCACTGGTTTCCACCCTAAACTACAAGCTTGAAAAAAATCTAAAATCTCTTAACAGAAGTATTTTTTTTATTTCAGATGTGGAACCCGAATGTGAGAAGAGTTCAGCAACGACCTATTATTGGTACCGAGAAGCTCTGGATATTTCTGACTCAATCGCAGAAGGTGGAGGACTGAACTGGAGGATGACACTTTGCTTGCTGGCTGCCTGGGTATTAGTCTGTCTGGCTATGATTAGAGGCATTCAGTCTTCAGGAAAGGTGAGTGTTTACTGCATGCGATAGATCAATAAATACTAAAAGCTAAGTTACAAAGTATTTCTATAAATTTAAACATACATGCCATGAAAGCAGATTCCTTTGCATTCCTAAAATGACACTGTTAAAATGACCAACTACTTTGCCTGGCCTTGTAAATTTGTTCAAGACATTTATTATTATTATTATTTATTGTTTTATATAACGCCATCAAATTCTGCAGAACTGTACAATGGATAGACAGGATATAACAAGTTGTATATAACATAACAATTTGACTTACAGGAACAACAGGCGAGGAGGGCTCTGCTCAAATGAGCTAACATTTGCAAATGAATTTGCAAATTCAATGCAAATAAACTGTCAAGTCTAATGCAGACAAAAATGTTGATGGTGATTGTTGTATTTGGTAGTTCTGTGGCTCCTTCCTCAACATAATGGAAGCAAGCAGCAATCTAATCGATTGAATATATATTTCCTATTGACTAAATGTTGAGATGTTGTCTAGTTCTTTAGACCGGAGTCTCCAGGTGATGATCTGCTTCTTTGTCACAAGAGAGATATGCTTAGCCGCGTCCACTCCCCACTCAATTTCCCTCCTCTTGCCCTTTCGACTCGGCTTTGTTGCGGTTGGCCAGGCCCCACACATGTCACCATGCCACTCACATGGCCAGAGCCACCCCCATGAATGACTATCCTGCATCCTCATGAAGTCACTCCCTCAGATTAGGGAGAGCTCAGGGTAGCCTAGACTGGAAGTAGAGAAAGATTTGGGTATATTCACTAAGAAGGTGAGTGGTCATTTGAGTTGAAAGGATATTTCAACTGACCAGACTCGACTGAGGTTGCATACCTTGCATGCATACCTTGCATGTTAATACTCACAAAAGTTTGTATATTTGCTAACATGAGAGTTGTTTGCAAGTGCCCACAACTTTAAATTTTGCAAGTTTCAGGTGAGGATAAGAGCACAAAACTGTTAACTTGAAGCCCTAGATTCGACAACATCTCAACAGTATTAGCGTATTAGTGTATTTCTGTGTTAAACCCGCTGCAGAACCTTTTTGCTCAGCAGATTTCCGGATGGTGGCATGTTAATATGTTCAATTGTAAACACTGTTTGTAGGGAAGAATGCAGTGTTTCTGATTGAAAGACTGTTTGTTCCACTGAAAGGATGGGACCTACAAGGCAAACTTTTTTGTGCGCGATCCTTCTTATAGAGTGATGTTAAAGTGTTATTGCCTCCAATATCCTAATATGCTGGTATATGAAATGCCTCCAACATAATCTGAGGGGCAGACAGAATGGGCATGGGGGGCCCCCACCCTTCCTCATGCTCATTGACTCTACAGGTCTGAAAGAATGGGATATGACATCATGGGAGTCCCAGGCCTGGAACTTTCATACCCTTGCCTATGGAATAAAGATTTACAAACCTTGCAAGTCTGCAATAGTAAATATATGCACACTAATTGCAGATATTAACACATATTTTATATACATTACTGTTCTTTTACCATAGGTGATGTACTTCAGTTCTCTCTTCCCATATGTCGTCCTTACATGCTTCCTTGTTCGAGCTTTACTTTTAAATGGATCTATTGATGGCATTCGACACATGTTTACACCCAAGGTAAATATTTAACTACAACAAAGCAACAAATATAAATTTTATGTTCTTTATACTTATATACAGCATATAATACCTAAACTTGCTATACCCCACCTACAGCAACTTCTCTTTTACTTAACCATTGTTTGAGTGGGCTTGATGGGAATGTTAATCCACACCAGCAGTCTGTTTGAATACCCCACCACTTATTAACCTAGCCTTGTCACAGAAGCAGAAAAGCCCAGTCATACTGACAACACATGATGCTATTATATGGAAGGGAGTATATAGTTAAATTAAACCTATTTGGAACCTGATGTCTGAATTATGTTTGCACATCTAAGAAAATGCAATTTGATGTGTTAGTAAACACCAGCCTGCTTCCAGCGACCTTCAGCGAAGCATATTGTGTAGTCTGCAAAAAATATCAACAGCCAGTGTTCTGGTTTTACTATATCCGGTAATCTGCATTCACAGCACAGAATGTGCGGTATGTTTGTGTTTGGAATCATCATATACGCAAGAGTTTCATCAGAGTTTCTTGATATTTAAATCTTTATCCACAAACAGGCCGAGTGTATCTGCTTATGTGAAAATATACATTCTGTTTTATGCAACAATTAACCCAAATGGCTTTTGTTCTTTAAGAATATATTTATTTTTCCAGTTAAGTGAACGGTTGTGTTTATGTATCTGTGTGGCTGTACTTTCTAAATATTTATTTTGAGTTGTTGAAGTTCGTGATACCTACATGAGATGTTTCTTTTTCTGCTTTAATGGTGAGAAGCCTAGCACAGACACTGTCCCTTTTGCATAGGCGCCTAATCGCATATTTCAGTTTTTTTACATTTTGGGTCTGGACACCAAGAAGTATTGGTGCTTTATTACTAATGAAGACCCTCGAAAGCAGTAGGTAAACTTTAAACATTTGCCTGTTCTGGATGAAGCTGTTTTGAATACCCAAAAGCAAAGTCAAATGTGGCCTGGACCACTTACTGTTAATCGGGAGCAATGTTGGTAAAGAAGCATTGGTATGTTGTTTAGTGTCCCTGACACCCCATTATAGAAGAATGTATAGTAAAATACACTGTGATACACTGTGTTAAACACCCAAGGAGCAGCCTTCTGTCTGACTATTCTAGATACTGATTGGCTGCTTGAAGCTACCAATCAGTGGCATGAAAGTTGAAATCAATAGCAGCACTTTCCACATGCACATGAGGAGTCTGAACAAAATGGACCAAATGGACAAGCATATATATATACATGTTGCAGAACAAATGACCCTCGTTGTATATCAAGAAATACATGAAAGATTATACAACAGATGTTTCCATGGAGCAATTGAAGTACTTGCTGTTAAAGCAATCTTGTAGGCTTGCTTTTATAGACCAGTAGGTTTCATAGAATACAAAAAGTGAAAATAAATCATGCCCATTGAGACTTACCAAGATACCCTTAGTTTCACTGACCTAGCAAAAGCATCAGCGTAACCTCTGTATTAACAATGTTTAGAACATTTTGTATACCCTTTCTTTCCAAGTGATAATCCAGGTTATGATTAAAAGCCTCCACAATACAGTTGGCAACAGAATTCATAGATGGATTCCAGATCTTCAAAGTCTTTACTGGGAGAATGTCCATCTTTGCCTGTTCTAATTATCATTAGTAACCTCTTGTTATGTATGTCTGGAACGTGAAGATTTTCTCCGAATGGACCTCATGCAGACATCAGCTGTCATGACTTCCAGTGGCAGCAAAAGAAGGCAGAATGCACATTTTTAAATAGTTATGTGTTGTTTGTGGTGCCAGCATTTCTAAATGTTGTAGCCAGTGACACCTGTGATATAAATGTAAGGAAAAAAATGAAATAAGCTTTTAAAACAAATTATATCACTGACATGTATTACAGTAAATTGAATTTCTCATTTCACACAGCTTGAGATTATGTTGGAGCCCAAGGTATGGAGAGAAGCCGCCACACAAGTGTTCTTTGCGTTAGGGCTGGGATTTGGAGGAGTCATTGCTTTTTCAAGCTACAACAAGAGAGACAACAACTGCCATTTTGATGCTGTCCTCGTGTCACTCATCAACTTTTTTACTTCGGTTCTAGCCACTTTGGTGGTGTTTGCAGTATTAGGATTTAAGGCAAATATCATGAATGAGAGCTGCGTCTCTGAGTAAGTTCCATACTAGCACTGTTTAAATGCTTAATGCCTCAGTGGTTACATGTACGTAATGGTTAGTATTTTTCTGTTGCAGAAACACTGGAAGAATAGTCAGACTTCTTGAAATGGGCAATCTTAGTCACGATATTATTCCCCATCACATCAATTTCTCAAGTGTTACTACAAAGGACTACCACCAGGTTTATGATATCATTAAGAATGTAAAAGAGGAAGAATTTGGCCAGCTTGGGTTAGCTGCTTGTCAGATTGAAGATGAACTTGATAAAGTAAGCTTTACTGTACTGGTACTATCAAAAATATTTATGATTATTTTTAAGTATATAATTTGAATGTGCTTTTTTTGTTCATTTGGTTTTTTTTGGGGGGTTAAACAAGATGTTAAATTTCTTAGGTGTGCCATACATAACAACAGCTCAATTACATTCTTGCCATCTAACCCCTCTCATTCACAAAAGCGCTACACAAAATGAGAGCTCGAGGTAACCTGCACTAGGAAATTTCTAGGTATAATAAATACAACATTCATAAACTAATGTATAAACAATTTTCAATGTGTTTTAAAAGTACACATAACAACTAAACTGTATGCTATATGAATGGCAACTTGTGGCAGTCGATTAATTCCAACCCACATTATTATGATGTACTGGTAACATAAACTGTTACATATTACTTTTCTTACATTCAAGGCTTTTTATTTGTCTAATATGCAGTCAAAGAATCAAATTTCTAACCCCTTAAGGACAATTGAAAACAATGCATTTTGAGCCCGTACATATACAGGCTTTGTCATTAAGGGGTTAATCATGTCTACACGGCAGACATGTTTGATTAATATGTGCTCAGGGGAATTTGCATTTGGATCAGTCTTTGTAGAAGCATACATGAAAAACATTTTATGGCCAAATTAAGTTTTAGTGGCTTACATCTGCTAATATCTCACAAAAAGCAACGTAGCAGCTGGAATAACCATATGCAGGATTACAGAACATGTATTATTAGAAATACTTATTCAACTCAAATAAACAAAAAGGTGTAACGGTAACAGCTGTTTACAGATTGCTGTGGGCTTAGTATTTTATTTTTATCAGAGTGCATATTATTTATCAAGGACACATTTAACTGCAAATTCTACAGTTAAGGAGACCATGGCTATATGTATTGCATGGTAGATTTAATATTTTATACTGGTTCCCTTTTCACATATATATTTACTTGTTTTGCAGTCTGTGCAGGGAACCGGTCTGGCCTTCATTGCTTTTACTGAAGCCATGACACATTTTCCAGCTTCACCATTCTGGTCAGTGATGTTCTTCCTCATGTTGGTAAACTTGGGCCTTGGTAGTATGTTTGGAACCATTGAGGGAATTACCACACCCATTGTTGATACATTTAAAGTGAGGAAGGAATATCTTACGGGTAAGTAACAGTTTCGTTACGTTTC
Organism: Spea multiplicata; assembly: GCA_009364415.1. Classification (NCBI taxonomy): domain Eukaryota; kingdom Metazoa; phylum Chordata; class Amphibia; order Anura; family Pelobatidae; genus Spea; species Spea multiplicata. Next base: position 60,933 of record VKOC01020905.1, on the reverse strand, counting down.
GTTAACGTATTCTGTAAATTTTAGAAGAAGAAAAAACAGCAGTTATTTTTTTCTGATGTACCAAATGAAGTAGGATCCATATATATAACGTTACTGTTAGTATGGTTTTAGTAAATATCCTTGAAGTAAGTTTGTGAAACACACAGCTTTCAGCCTTATTAAATGCATTTATTAAAATTATATGCAGCTATGCTCTTTTCTTCTTGTAATTATTTGCATATTTGGAAACTGTATAACTCTGGCCACCTCGAGCCCCCCTTGTGGGATGTGGGCAGGAAGTCCCCTTGACGTCACAGGAGGTCCTGCTGACATTGGTGGGTGGCACCGCTGATGTCGGTGGGCGATGTTGCAGTGGACACCCCTGTTTAAGGGGGAAATGGTTGGGGAGTGGGGCGTCACACAATTCAACCCCGAATCCAGGTGTGGCAACCTGGAGAAGAGGTGCTTCTCCTGGAGTATCCTGGCAAAACCTGGAGCTTTCCTATGTGTGGTTATTTGGTTATAAAGCAAGTTATTCTTGAACTTTTTCTCCCACCATCCACCAACAAAAAAAATGCTCATGTAACATAACATGATGCTATACAAATTAAATAATAATAATAATAATAATGGATGATATAGCATTGTTAGCGATATATAAATAAAAAATAATAATTAAGATTGAGTTGGTTCTCTACTAGCTGTAATAGCACTACATAATCTGTTGCCCTGTAAATAAAATGTATTTTCCCTTTCTTTTCATGTACATTAAGTTGGATGTTGCCTTATGTCATTCTGCATTGGACTTCTGTTTGTGCAGCGATCAGGAAATTATTTTGTAACTATGTTTGATGATTATTCTGCTACATTGCCTCTGCTCATCATCGTCATCTTAGAAAATGTTACTATTGCCTGGATATATGGGATAGACAAGTAAGTACTCAAAACACAGCCTATGGACTGTACAGCGCAAGGGGATGTATGCAATTATTTTCATTTGTTAGGCGAGACAAAACCAAGCCTCATGATTTTAATGAAGTGGTCTGTGATAATAGTTACATTTATGAACTACCATTACATTAATATACAGGCAATCAAATCTTATTCAAATAATGGTATTATTTGGTGCTTTTTTGGAGTTGCCTGTATGCTGTAGATATTTACAACTATGTTATACTTAGAGTTGTGTGGACATGATTAATCATATTTTAGATGGAAAGTATGATTTTGGGGCTTCCTACAATTAACCTGCTTTTGCTATAGCATATCTCAACGAAGCAACATCTTACATCCTTAGGTGCCACTTGGTTGATCCTTTGAGGATGAGAAAGTTACAATTGATAGGTTGAGTTTTAGTCTATTATACTACATTGTTTGCATTGTAATGATTCCTATAGTTATTATATTCTCATATTTTATTATAATTCATTATTGTATATTTCTCTAATTTATCTCTCTATATAAATCATTTAATGCATAATTCTCATTTCTCGTTCAGGTTCATGGATGACCTAAAGGACATGCTTGGTTTTACACCTTACAAATACTATTACTATATGTGGAAATATCTTTCCCCTATTTTGCTAATCATTTTGCTTGTTGCGAGTATGGTTCAAATGGGATTCACCCCACCAGCTTACTATGCATGGATTGCGGAAAAGGTGGGTGTTGTTAGAAATGTTTATTTTTTATTTTATGACTTAAAAACAGAATATTTTACCAGAAAGATTACCTATTACTAGTCAATGCATATAAAGCATTGTTAAGCAAGCAAAAAAAAAAAATAACACAAATTATGACTATTGCGAAAAGTGGTCATCAAAACAATGTACCAAATACAGAGCATCCAGTGCCTTATATATGGCAGAATTTTAGATTAACTCTGGAACACTCACTACTTTTTATGGGCTGATTCATCCAAAAATACATAATCTCTTCTTGCCTCCTAATTAACATTAAAAATACTAGTGACAAGAGACGCTCACAAGTTATTTCAGTTACTGTTTTTTTTTTCTGGCCAGTAATACATTATTTGCACCCCTAGCTTTCAGTGAAACACAACGGCAAATTTCCTTAACCCATCTCATTTACTTTCCAGATAGATTATATCCAACTGTCTGCACTTGTGCTACTGGCACACTGGCATTCTAGACAGTTTAATGTGCCAGTCCATGGAAAAGGTGACAAAACACACAGAATGCTTTGCATAAAAACACACCGTAGGGTATTGGCTGAAGGGAATTTATTACCGTATATTCCAGCGTATAAGACGACCCCCGACTTTTGAGAAGATTTTCTGGGGTTAAAAAGTCGTCTTATACGCCGGAATATACGGTATTTGCATCAATGAATTCAAACAATCACACCTGTTTTCTTGCTTTGAGATTATGTACCCTATGTCAACATGTGTGTTATTTTATTTTAGGCCGACGAAGAACGTCTCAGCTACCCGACATGGGGGCTTGTGGTTTGTGTATCACTCATAGCCTTTGCTTTATTGCCAATACCTCTAGTTTTCATTGTTCGTTTCTTCAACCTCATTGATGACAGCAGTGGCAGCCTGGCATCAGTGTCTTATAAGAGAGGACGCATTATCAAGGAACTGTCCAATCCAGAAGAAGATGATGCCAGTCTAATTCACGAGAAGATTCAAAGTGAAATGCCATCTCCAACCATTGGAAACAGTATTTACAGGAGGCAAAGTGGATCACCAGCTTTCAATATGGATACAGCTCCCAACGGGCGTTATGGTATTGGGTACTTAATGGCAGATGCGCCAGACATGCCTGAATCTGACTTATAGCTGAATCTACAAGCAAATGACAAAAAGAAACTGATTTTTTTCTTCTACTTGGCACTGCTTATCAGCTCTTCATAAGCAGAGAACGACATTAGTGCTTGTAAAGCGGTAGCAGCTCTGTGTTCTCAGGACTGAGAACACGTTACTTGACAGAGAGGTATTTTGTGGGTTGTAAACAGAATTTTCTGGATATGGCTTTAGCCCCTAGCTCTTTCTAGTATCTTATATACTGTAGGTCTTTTACCTCTCTGTGCCTAAATTTGTCCCAAGATAAAGTGGCAAATAACGACTCACATTTCTCCGTACAAAGATACAATATTTGTTAAAGCAGGATATAGACAAAGAATCATAAATGTATGAGAAACAAAAAAGTATATATTTCATCGCCAACACAGCTTAAAAATCAGCTATATGCTGGGAGTTTCCGAGTAAAGCCATAGAATTTTTCTTTGTTGTGCATCTGAGCTCCAGTACTAAGTGACTTTATTAGCCTCGTAATATTTTACAGAATATTTTTTTCTCTGTTTGTTGAAACTCAGGACTTTTGTCACATGATAACAAAAAATGTAGTTTATGTAGCACTTCCCCTCTTAATGTTTTCATCTATATACATATATATATATTGAAGATTTAAACATCAAAATGTAGCATTTTAACATTTCCCTGGGTGTATTTTTCTATAATTTAGTCTTTATACAAGTCAAGCAGTTAATTTTCCAAATGTACTGGACCGATCTTGACTGCTTATTCTACCTTATTACAGAACTGTGGTCGCAAAATACATATGTATATAAAGACAGAAAAATATTTGTGCAAAAAGTCAGTCCTCGCCAACACATGCAATGTATTGAATTGCTTAGAAATTAAGAAACAGTTCATAGGTTTGTACAATTTCAAATGCACTATAGTAAAATTGATGTCCCATTTACTTAGGTATTTAGTCGGGCCCCCACAGGCTAATGGAGACACTGAGCAGCTGTACCTCTGTATGCACTTCTTCTTATGGTCTAAAGATGCCATTTACTTAAATATTTGAAAGTAACCTGTAGCACCAATTCTTGTTCGTTGAATAATATCCCAATAATACGATTCCGAGGCAATATTGTGTATGATATTACTGCAAAAGTCATTGAATACATGTTTTTATTAATTTACGAAGCAATGCCACCATACATAAGTGCACTTGTTAGTGTTAAATTAAACCACTTGTTAATACAATGTAAACATTTATACCGAATGTAAAAGCTTTTGGTGGCATTTTCTTCTTCTTTTTTATTTTTTTTTATTTCTTTTAATTGGTGAATGTTTAAATTGAGAATATGAACCATGCACTTAAGTTTGTAGACAGACACGCACTTCAATTATACTAAGTAAGTAATGCCAGCTTCTTTTAAAGTAATGTATAAACTTGAATATTATTAATATAACATCCCTGTTTTATATAACACTTCATAATTCATGTTCTCACACATTAAAATCGGTTTATTATTTTTTCTTGTGAGAACAGCACTCAAGCTACCTCAGCTGCAGTCTAATGATAAAGCAAGATGACTCCTCAAAGCAAACTTATTTAATGTATAACACGAATTTGCTGCTCTCCATATCTTAGAGACTGTTGACTGGAGACAAAGAAGACTTTCTAAAGTAATTATATATATATATATATTATATAATATATATATACCTTAAATATAATATTCCTACGAGCAGCTAAAAGTATTTGTATTTTAAATGCATGTTGGACTTTTAAAATCAGAGGCAGTAGCAGCAGACAATCACGTGTTTGCTAGCAAAATGCAATTGTTCAGAAATCATGTGTATAAAACAACTGCTGCAATTCCCATTGATATTAGTGAGCGCTCAGTCCCATTGACTAGAATGTTAGGTTTATCAAGCATGGGGAGGAAGTGTGCTGAGGAATGCTCCCTTATTTCAGTCGAAGCTGCTGGGGATGTGTTAAAAGAGACAGACGTCTTAGTTTCTAACTCCAGTAATTAAAAGAATATCTGCACCAATTTGCATGCGGCAAACTGCACTGGAATTCATGGAAAAAGACAGGTGAATAGGGCTGGAGTGCTCCTTTAGTTTGGAAACCAAACTTGCAGAGTAGATCAGATTTCTTGTTTGGTTGTGTGTTGACTTCTATAAAAAAACCCACAAATGACCATTCACACAATATTGTTCATTTAAGCAACTGGCTCGTTCTGCACTCAAATCCCCAAAATGCATGATGTGTGATTTTGGGTCATCAAGGTTATTATTTATCATTATAGAACGAAAGTACAGTATATACTACTGCTACTATCTATCTATCTATTTATCTATCTATCTATCTGCTGCTTCATGATTCAATTATATTTTTTAGTTTATATTTTCATCTAAAAACACTCCAAAGTATATTACCATAATGTAGCTTTTTCCGTAGTTAAAACACAACATCCAAAGCATAAGGACAAGGAATGTACAAAGTGTGTGCCATTGTAATGGAATAATGTATAGGAAAACTTTTTACATAAAAGATCACTAAAATATGCCATTCAGGGCCTTTTTAACACAAGAAGAAAGGCACGCTGCTCCATCAGATATCCCTTGGGGCTACCTCAACAGTCTAATTTTTTTTAACGTCTTCTCCAGGGAACCAGCAGGTAATATTGTGCTTTATAGCTGTTCTCCTCCCTACTTGATGTTGTGCACATGGACAACATCAGCTTGCTGCTCTTCCTTCATGGAGGGATCAGTATGGGAGGGATTCATATGTTTATTTATATTCTGGGCTCTATTCCCTAAGAATTCCTACCTTTTATTTATTTTATATATTTTTCCTAGTGTGCAGGAGGGAAGTAGCAGATTTGTTTGCTCCCAGGATGTCATCCAGTCTTATAAACATATATCGTAATCTAAAGATTGATAGATGTTAATAAAAAAGAATGCACGGTAAAAAGAGGCAGGTTTTATTATAAAATGTAATAATATATACCTGAGTTTTAAAACCAACACTTTTACACTCACAGCTGATATAAATATAACAGTATACTTACAAGTATTTGTTCTGCATCTGCACATGGACTTATATACATTTTAATAAATGTATGATTCTTGCTCATAAAGTTTATATATATATATGTGGGTCAAATCTATCCTGAATTGTATTACTTTTTACAAACATCCTAAAGTGGTTAATTTTAATAAGTGCACTTGCACTTATTTCTACTGTATAATATGTAATGTTAATAGATTGCCTATTTTATTAACATTAAGAGGTATTTAGGGTTTTAGCTTATAAAAATAAAAAGCGTGCTTAATATTTTCTTATGCATTAGCCATATAGGTAATTAGTTGCTAGGTTAAAGAAAACATAGCACTTATAGTCTGTGGGGTACAAAATTGATACCCCATTCATTTTGGATGTATGACATAAAACTGTATATTTCAAGTCAAGAATGCTCTGTTCTACTGCAAGATTCTGTGATCTACAATCAGGTTGTTGGGAAAAAAATCTGATTTTGCAGATTTCACGGTGTTGTGTCCCTGGTAAACATCTTTGTTGATATTTATTGTGGTTACATCATGTATAACATATAATATATTTATATGCTCTGCTGGTACTGTAAATATGTATATTACTATCCCCTGCTTCTGAGACTTGATGCTTAGTTACGTTTTTAATGATCTCAATGATTTCATTCTTCTTTTTCCAAAGAGAACATATTTTTCAGTTATTGTGAAGACTTAAATAGTGTGATAAGACTAAATAAAAAAATGAATACAGTAATTTGTGTGTTCTTTTTTCATTCTCTTTCTAGCCTCAAATAAATTACTCTGGTAATTTGTTAACATTGGCCTATTACTTTTTCAAGTCCTTTATTTCACAGTTCTGCATATTTATTAAAATATATTATTATATTACACATACATATAGGTATACATATAATTATTTTAAATTTCTTTACTCCACCTATGGTGGTCATGCCCCCTCATGATGCCCTATTGGTCGACCATCCACTCCCATATTCAGTCCCTCACCGAAAAGGACATACCCTTTACTCCACAGTTCCCCCTCTTTCTCCATATGCCCTATCCAATTTCGTGGTACAAAGCTATCTACTGACGGCAGGGAAAGCCCTGATCCACTTGCACCGGGGAGATTCTTCCCCCCTATGATTCGGGAGTGGATCCAGAGGGTGAAGCGGAGCTGAGTTCTCGAGGAACTGATTTATTCCGCCACGGACAGATCTGAGAAACACCACCGCATTTGGTTCCACTGGCTGCAACTTCAGTTGTCCCCTTCAGGTGCGTGACCCCCCTCCCCCTACTTTTTTGACTCCCCTGGGTCCGCCCCATTTTTTTATTTTTTTTTTTACCTTTTTCTCTCCCTCTCTCCTCCTCTCCGCTCCCTCTCCTCTCCGAAACTCCCTTTCCTTCCCACTCGCTGGCCTCATCTGTAACATCCATATATGCTCCCAAGGCCGGGGGTTAGTGGTTGCTGCAAACAGTGCCACCCATGGGCGTAGGAACCCCTAAAAATCTGGGGGGGATAGCATTTTACTGGTAGGGTATACCTGACCATTTCACCAACAGGGACTTTATGACATCATATTATAAATACAGATACATTAATATGTAGTTGGCCCCCCTTTGCATCAATAACGGCTTCCACTCTTCTGGGAATGATTTCCGCAAGATTTTGGAGAGTTTCTGTGGGGAATTTTTGCAACCATGCCTTTATGGACCTTGTTTTGTACTCGGGGGCAGTCACGATGGAATAGAAAAGGACCTTCCCCAAAACTGTTCCTACAAAGTTAGACGCATAGTGCTGTCCAAAAAGGTATATCACCTTCACCTCATAAAACGTTCTACTGGATGAATGGGAGAAAATTCCCAGAAAAACAGAAAAATCTTACAACCACAGATGGACCCCACTGGACACGGACACAGAGACTACTATGATGTATTGAAGGAACCATCTAAGACTCCTAACACGTCATGCACACAGGAACATATCCACACACTTAAACACTTGAATAACATACACACACACACAATAATACACCCCAAAACATTCCCACCCTAATATACCTAGACACATGCCCACCATAACACACCTGGAAACATACTAACACACCCATAAAAACAGATGTGCACAATAACAAACCCACAAACATACGCTATCACACCCAGACACACATTCAAACACATCCTTCACTTACTCTGCCTACCCCTAGATATAACTTGTGGCGCTTTGTATTAGTGATGCCCTAGACCAAGTGTCCAAATGCTACACATAGTGACACACACACTCATTTTAACCAGAAATAGGCCTGGATTTAACCCTAGGTGCCCCTGAGTTAAACATGTGTTACAGGGAATCATTCTCTTCCCTGTAAGTACGACACGCCTGCTCATACACACATATGCACTGCTCTTACACATGCCTGCCCACAAAAACACACACATACACTGCAATTGCCTGCACATACACACTTATCAGTACTCACACGTATGCACTACCCTTATACACGCCTACCCAAACATACATAAACTGCTCACACACACACGCCTCCCCATAAATATACACTGCCCTTGCACATACTTACACAGACGTATACACTATAAGACGAATACACTCCTTATTTACACACATATACACTGCCCATACAGACGTACACATATACACTGACCATACACATATATGAACATACACTGCCCTTATATGCGCGTGCCCACACACACATATGCCTGCCCAAGTGCCCATACACATTCATAAACATTGCCCATATACATCCCTCACCATATGTATATGCACACACACATAACTACCATCAGATTCCCCCCCCCTTCGTTCTTCACATCTCTTACCTTTCTCTTCCTCCTTTCCTTCTGGTTTGCCGCTGACTCTCAGTCCAGTTTGGCTGCGCACAGCTGTTTATGCTGAGATATAAACGTTTAGGCTGGGATATAAACGTCATATCCCGTCGGCCGGTGCTCAGTGACAGAGAGCACACTGGAAAGTGTTACTTTAGTGTTGGACTGGTTAGGGAAATCCGTGATCTCCCCAACCAGTCCTGCACGCTGCAGCTGCTGATCGAGCAGCTGTGCACCCCCTTACAGCTGCGCCCAAGGGCACTCACCTCACACAGCCCTGGGGGGATTTCTCTATTATCGGTCCCCCCTGCATGATTTCCTGGGGGGGATCCATCCCCCCCCGGCCCCCTGGTTCCCTACACCCGTGCAGACACTTATTCTCATCCTGTACACTGACCCCCCACCCCCATACACACACACATTTTAACCAGGGATAGGCATGGACATGGTTCATGGTGGACATTTTCACAGTTGCTGGACTCGGTAAAGTACACTATCTTTTTTTAATTTAAACCTATACTAAATAGTGTCCCTGCGTTAAACATGTGTTAGAGTGAATCATACTCAAACATATATACATATACACTGCCCTTAGAAATGCATGCCCATCCACAAACACACTCATGACCATACACACATTCATTCACACACACATTCACACACACATTCACTCTTGCCCTTACAGACAACATATTGGCTTACACTTTTTGGCAGTTAAATACTAGTTACATTTAACAGAGTACCAGACCACATATCTGCTTTAGGTGTATACCATATAATCAGCTATTTTGTCCTCCTGTTTTCAGGATCAGCATGATTATCCCTCCCCATTTCTCCCCTGTTGTAAAGGTTCTGTTTAAGGCTCCCTATGCAAGGATTTAGTGTGGCGCAAAGAGAACATTTTAACATGACATGAATTCATAATATGCAAATATTGTATCACCCTTTGCCACAAATAGCTTCCTTGATACAGTAACTGACAATCCTAAAGCACAGGTTGTAATAAATGAATTCATCTGAATACAGGCTAAGGCGACGGTTTACCTTCAGATAACTCCATGTGTCACACTGCCAACACTCAATGTCTCGTTCTGCTTTAAATTTGGTGAACTCATTGCCTTTCCTATCTGACGGTAACAAAGATAGGCAGGGTTGTAGCAGTTTTTAGCATAAGATAATTGCATCCAGCATTCTCACAAGGGGGGCTGCTTCCTATGCCAAAGCAGATTATACCTTTTTATCTCAAAATATTCCATTCAACTCTTAACAGATGAAATGCAGATTAAAAAAATATTTTTTTCTGAAACAACAGGATCCAAACCACGGTGGCCTCTGAAATGAGAAGATCTTTGATTTGAATCAATGTATGATAGAAACATATCAAGTTTTTAAAGAAAACTTTAGATTAAAAGTTTGTGTTGCGCACAAATTAAATTAAAGTGAGCAGGTAGCTCAATTAGAGATTCGTAAAAAAGTATACATATAAAAACATATATTTATATAAAAAGACAATTTCATTCTATACTAACTGCACAAAAATGTCTGCTTGGAGCTCCATGAGTGGGGGGTCATCAGGGTTGGTCTTGGCACCAATTTACCAAGCAGTTGCCTGGGATGCCCAACTCCAGCAGGTGCTGGGTAGTGGCTTATTCTTTATAAAAAGAAAGGTCCTTAATGAAAGCCCCTGGTTGTTCTACTATGGGCAGGTCATGGTGTAAACACACAATAATTGGGTAAAAACACACAAAAAACATGAAAAAATGCAAGGGGCAACAAAGAGTATGCAAGCCTGGGACCATTCGGTCTACGACCAGCCATGGAAGTCATTCAATTATTCTGTCCTTAAAACCCTTTAACTATCTGGTTTAGATTTCATTATCCTGTATCACTCCTTATACATATTTTATTTTGGGTATAAGTACACCTGTATTTTTTAAACATGTTGCTAATAGTTATATACATAAACGGTAATTGTGTGCTAATACGATCTAACAGTTATTTATGGTTTAAAAGTCACTAGCATGATTTGACAACATATATTCCCAAACGGAATGCATTCCAAAACATTTTGGTAAACATAAAAAGTGCATTACCAAACCTGATAGTATGGATGTTGTGATGACTGGGATTAGTTTTATACTGTACTAGAATAGAAAATTATTTTAAATACACAGAGAAATGAACGTTGCCACAAAGGCAACTACTGATATATATACGTGTTATCACTCATTCTTCTCATGTGTCAACCTACCATATATGATGGACTATGACGGTAAATATGGTAAACTTGACAAAACAGGAATGAATTGTTCACTAATTTGGATGGATTTTTGAATTCAAGTCTGTGCTTGCTGGTATTATAGAAGAGGTAAATATTGGCTTTAGCCACCATTGATCTCATAGATCAATGAATGGTCAGGAGAGACCTAGGCAAGTGATTTATAGGACTGGAATACATTTCTCTTAAAACAAACATTTCAAACAAAGCGTAACCCAGGGCAGTGCCCCAGCCTCTCCTAAAGGACCTATCTGCCATCTTCCTTATGACACAAGTCATCTGCCACAAGCGAGGGGAAACGTCATATTTTGGTACTCTTCCTCAGAAGGACATAAGGGTCTGGATAACATACTAGTGAGGCTGTGCCGCTAATCACAGTCCTTTGCGGTGTAAATGGACGGATACACAAAAGATGTTTAAAGAGGCACTCCAGTCATCATGTGCACTTTAATGCATTTGATGGCTGACAGGTCTATTTTAACCCCCATTGTGACCCCATTGCAAATGCATGATGGGATTCTGCAGGATCCATATATGTGTATTTGTTCCTTTTCCCACCCCCGGCCATTTTCTGTGCAGGAGACGTGTTTGATCTTGTGCACAGACAGCACTGCGACGTTATTATTTTTCACAGGTTTAAGATTGCATATTAGAGTACAACACAGGCTGCATGTCCCGTGTCCCACCGGAGCGTCCCTTTAATTCTTGGTTGAAGACTTTTATTCTGCTGAAGGCTATTACAGGAAGGGTTTTATCATCACGGCACCAACCTCTGTGTCGTTCAATGGGATTGTCATAGAACAATACGCACAACGACTTTATATCTTGAATAATATATTAATATGTATATACATTTGGTGCAAGCCATGTCTCAGAAGGTTTCTTGTAGGAGCCTAAAATCTATTTAGCTTTCCTCTTTCATTACTTTTAATATTCACATATTTATGGATTGGTAGGTGAACCACATGTATTCCTATTGTATGATTCAATACACATTTCCAAGGGAGGCTTAGTAATAAGAACATTTAAAGGACCACCCCAGATTTTCTGTACTTCCTTTCTATGGATGTCTATGCGAATTTTGTGTGCACAAAAAAAAATCAAACATGCCGTATATGTTTGGAAGATTCATGAAGATATTATAACCAGATTAATATGGATGGTTGAAGGTGATAAAATTAAGAAATGTTCTATTATGGTTGCTATGTCCCCGGGATTATAGACATTCCGTTACTAATGGCTTTTCACTCCATGGGGTACAATATTTACAGTCAGCATAAAATGAGTCAATAAATCACCAGTCCCTTGTAATCGTGATGTTCATTGCAGGATTATCCACTTCTGGAGGTCAACATAACGGTGCAGGAGGTCACAGTAGTCATCATTTCATCAGATGTTCAGTAATCACATGGGAGAGATGGATTTACTGCTAATATATTTGAGACTGGCTGTTTTATGTGAAAATATTTCCACCAGCCCAGGAATTCACGCTACTATCCAGCTCTAATGATCCAGAAACTAATACCTCTCACTCCTGACTGCGTGCTTACTAAACCTCCCGGGAGGCTTGGCTAAGCATGATGGGAGTTATGGCTCTACATGCTGATCAATTATCCCATGGATAGCAAAAAGCACATTATACACTATAAGGGGGCCTAAAATGTTTCCAGAGAGTGGTCTCTCGTCTTTTAATTTCTTGCCTAAGTAAATTCATTATGAAACAATTTAAGGGTAAAACTGCTCTAATTGCTTTAAAAAGGTGTTTATTCGATGCCACATAAATTGTCCCAGATACATGATGTCCTCACACTCATACGGAGACATAATGCCTCTTATCCAAGGCCAGATTAAGGTAGGTATGACAAGTCCTTAGCAAGTATTGAATAAGTGAGTATTTATTGGTTACAAATAAAAATTTAAATATTGTTAGTATTAAGTGCGGTTATAGGAAAATGAATGTAACCAGAATTCTAAAACAATTAGACGGGATGAAGAAGGCAGAACAGAGGACTTTCTAAGTTAACCTGAAAGTCTCTCGTATAGACCTTGTAAATGATTCAAGCAACCGTCTTTAGAATGTAAATCAGATGCCAAATATTGAACAAATTTCACGAATAACCTGTTTATAGGACAAACACAAAAACTTAACAAGGTCCTTCACATTTACACTGTAGTGACTAAAGCAGTATATTTTAGCTTAGTATCACAAATACATTGGCACGAGCTGAAGACAGCCAGCTATTTACCGGACTTTATGACCTATTTAACCTATTTGGGTAGGCATTGTGTGAGTGTCGCTCCTTACTCATGTAACCAATAATTGCATCTCAGAAAACGCTTACCCGTACACCTCTATGGCAAGCCCCTGTGCTCTTTAACATGCTACGCACAATGCATATGCTCGCTTATTGAATGGTCAAAGTTCACAGATTCAGCAGAGAGCGCTAAAGGCATTACCTGATCCTCAGATAAAGCCATGTAACATAATGACAGCCTTACAATTCTTTGTGTGACTATTGGAGTGAGGGGCAGGATTTCACTCATGACCAGTGGATGTCCATAAAATGTCAGCCTTGTCTGCTTCCTTCCACCGAGGCTTGTAATGGGCTTCAGAAATGAAAGAAGAAACAAAAAAAACATTTCCATCTACCAGGCTTGTCTCTGCTGCAACAATACCCATCACATCCAATTTATGTTATCTCATCACACTCTGCCAAGCACCTCTCGTTCCAGGGGCTGCGAGACGGATAGAAACGTATAATATGGAGAAGCTTGAAACAAGGAGAAGATTTCAGCGAGCTATAGTTTTATCTTCTTATCTTGTGTTTGTGTTCTAGGAATTACAGGGGCAGATTTGTTCGACTCAAGACTATTCAGGAAACCACAGAATAGGTATTTTGATAATTATTTTATCTTTAGGGACTCTTAAGTAGCCATAAGTTTTCATGACATAATAATATATATATAATATACATTTGTTTTATTAAAAACTGCATTATATATAATTTATATATATAATTGTATGCAGTTTTTGAGAAAACAAATAATATTTATAATAATATTAGTTCACATCAGATGAATACAAAAACAACCCACAAAAAAAAAGGATGAACAGAAATCCAGTTAATTTTTAAAAATATATATCGAGCAAAATACTTAATGTGAAATCATCTTCCTGGAATATTTGAGATGAAACAATATTGGGAAATAAAGTATAACCTTTACTAACTTACATTACAAAACAAAATAATAACAATAAAAAATACACTCCTAGAATCAGGAGATGCTCTTACGAAAGTATGTAGGAATGGTTATTGTGTGAAGATTCTAATATATATATATCTATTACCATACAGGCAGTAAACAAAGGGAATGAAAAAAATAATATTGCACATTTTTACAAAACATTTTATACAGGTTTTTAAAAAGTAATTTTTTTTAGATTTCTTACAAAATATTTTAAAAAGCACTTCTTATTTCTTCTGTACATTCAATTTACAAATGCTTGACAAAACACAAAAAATGCAACATACAAAATAATACAATTTTGAAAACCATCCTATTGTTGTATGGATTTAAAAATCAATAACAAAAAATCTGCATATTGGATATTCTTTGTAGACTTTCGGTCCACAAGCTTTTATACACTACAGTATAACTGTAGACACAATTTCTGCTCATATATAACTTGCTTAAGTTATTACCGTTTTTTAATAGGTGTATGCAAGCTAACACAACATATACATCCTTGCTAACCGCTGGACATCATGCTGGACCAAATTTTTCTTTGCTGGTAAACAAAATCTGTACAGATTTACAGAAAAAAAAATTGAATCTCGATCGGAACTTTATCTGCCCAAACAGTAAGTCCCAATTATATCACAAAAGTGGTATAAAATAAATAAGTTCAAATAGTCTATGGTTAACATTTAGATGAAATAAGGGAGTGCTGTCTTGTGTATTTTATTACAGCAAATAAAGTTCTTCAGCATGGTCTTGGTATCAATGTCTCTGATAAGTGTAGGGACGTTGAGAAGATCCATTGTTCTCTTGGTTCTGCATATATATATATATTTTCATAACTCATCAGGCATGCATTGGGTCCATTACTGTGTTAGATCTCTGTCAGAGTGATCTTGAATCCTTGGTCTGCCATACTTTCCACATTCAGTATGAAAGTGTCCTCGTTGGAGTAGTGCTCAATTATGTTGTCATCCATGTTCACCAAGATGCTAACAGACAAGAAAGGTAGAAAAGTAACTTACTTTATGAAATGTGCTGTTTATACATTCATAGCACAGCAAGTTCCAACCATGTTTATAGAAGAGAAATGTATTCCAAACATTAAGCTCAGCTGAACGTCAAAATCATATGAACTGAAAGCTTGACATGACAAGTATTATCATACACAAAACGATATGCACTGTTTCCTTTCTCCCTCCTCTCTCTTTGCCTCTCTTGTCCCTCTCTCTTTTCTTTTGTTTTACTCTTACAAAATGCATTAATATGCATGGTTTGTTGGTGGGGCTCACATGGAACATTTAGTCTCTTTAAGGGGGATAAGGGAAGATTTCAATTCACAAATAATAACCTGTGACAGACATCTCGCTCAGGCAGTGCTATGTTCTGGTCTAGATGGACTAGGGATACGAAAACAAGCCCAGAGGCAGCCCCTCTAACACTGCTTAATGGGTTGCTTAACAAGGGGGATCTTTGTGCCTACCTAAGGTCATCTGTGACCAAGACTTCTACCCTAGGCTTTTTGGAGGGTCTTACCTTTAAATCAATGGTCTCTGTATTGGTGAATGAGGTGGAGCACTGAAATATGATCTCTTACACCTCTTCATAAGGGGGAATAGGCCCCCCCCCACAAACCCTTATTGCCCCAGCCCTGCAATCCGTGAGGACAGCCCCATTTTTGATCTCCCCAATTGACCCATTTACACTATGCCAAGCTGACACATCATCCATAGCATGCTCTGTATGTCCTTTAGAAGCACGGTCCTGGGATATGATGTCAGCAGTAAAGGGGTAGTAAGATGCTAAAGCAGCACTCTAAATCCAATATAAAAGGTTATTCAAGCAAAGTGGCATTGTTAATACTGCTTTTCCCAATACCCCGTCCCATGGATGAACACCCAGTATCTGCATCATAGCTGTATGTTAAATTTGTTCTGTTATAGCCTTGGTCATGTTTCAACTAGAAAGAAAAATCACAGAAGAATTAGAAAGCAGATATGAACCCAAAATTCTTCCAGTCTGCCAATAATCTATTTGTTTTCTCTCTGTGAGCAGTGCTTGAAAAAGGTCTGAGGAGGTGACCAAAACATTATATTTCTGGATAAGTAAACAACTGTTCATTTGAAAAGCTGGTACGTTCACCAGCCACTTAATCTGTATGATTCATCATGCGAGGCAGCAGACTGCACGCTTACACTAGAATTCTACAAATATGTTTTGAATTCTCTTGACTATTTCAGTACTGGGGGAGTTTACTGCATTACATAGCAATGCTTTGCATAAAAACGCTGAGTGCTAGTGCTGAAAGAGTGAGAACCTTTTTTTGCTGCCAACAAGACAATTGTGCTCCACCATTAAGGGAATCTCAAACATGATGCATGTCACGGTACAGTGCAGTCCCATAGAACACTTACAACCCATTGTCTCCTGAATAATGACTGTTACATAGGCAGACACTGAAAGCATATGTTAACAACAGGGGTCTTTTACTGATGTAGAAAGAAACATGGTGGCTGCTATAGATGGATTGCCCCACTGATATACGCGGTAATATCGAGACTCTAAAAACCGTCAAAGACATTACATTCCTTATCAGATGAGATGCCATGACGGCAGCTAACACGTTGGTTTGTAGCCGTTTTGCCACAATGGCCAATGTACCACAGAGAGGACTGAAAGATCACATGTGGCTTTTTATGATGTGTGATTGTTGCCGTATTGAGGTATTTCCTTGGCTTCGGCAAAACATTTCACAAAGGCTGTTTTCTTCCAGTTTTATTTGAGGCGTATAATTACACAAAGTGATCGTGTGTAGGTGGGTGGTGTCAAGTGAACAGATAGAGCAAGGCCTGTCTGCTTAGCAAGAAATCTTAATGGATATACATAAGAAACTAACATTTAAAATATGCAGCATGTTAAATTCTACTGTTCCGTCCTTCCTTCTGTCTCATTCTTTCTCAAACTCCTAACAGATTGTAACCTTACAAGTATCAGTATATCATAGCGTGTTCATCTTATGGTCAAATTGTAAGTTGTCAAAATTAATGCTATTGTTATTTTTTGTTCTCTCCTCCTATAGTAATAGCACTACAGAATCTGTGGGCGCTCAATAAATAAACATAATGCAGGTACAAATGTGCTACATTCTAGACGTATGCATTTTCACAACACTTTCCTGGGCTTTGAATTTTTTTGTATTTTGTTGTTTTTTTCACTCATGACTGTTACTCACAATCTCCTGATCATCCAGGCCTCCTGGAGTGATTCTGCTAAAGGATGGAGCCTTAACACACCCCCCCCCCCCGATCGGTGGAATGGGGGAGAGGCTGTTTTCATGGAGAGGGTGGTGGCTCCGCCCTTTTGCAGAATTACTCCAAGAGACCAGAATAACGAAAACAGATCTGTGGAGAAAGAGAAGCGTTTCTGCACCTCTCTTTCTCCACTATTCCGTCAGCCTCTTCCCAAGAGAGAGAGAGAGAGAGAGTGTGTGTGTGCTCTGGGAGACCAGGTCAACAGAACGGATAGCCAGGAGAAGCGGACCAAGAAAGAAAGAATACAGAAAACATAAAAAAACAAGACAATCCAAGATATTGGCTTGAATCTCTGATTGTATTAACGGAAATGCCTTCGGATTAGTGCATTAATATATTTACTTACCCCTTTTTGCTTTTCTTATATATTTTGGCAATCTTTTCCACTGGGATACCATATTTCTCTGATATCTGGAATACATGTTGAACAGCAGTTTTAGGATTTTTATGTATCAGTATAAACAATGGAAATTGGATATTGTGATGTCCGGCTACAGCACCTCACTTGTCTTAAGGCAGTGTGGCTAGATGCTTTACTATGGACAGAGCTTTACCAAGACTTATAAACCTATTTCCTGCTATTTCTATTCACAATTGTGGCACAGGTTGTTGAGGTCAAGTCATCAATTAAATAACTTATAATGGAAGGTTCCAATCAATAAATGAAAGAGCGTATCCACTGAAAAACCTGTTCAGTAGAACACCACAAACTACTCCTTCAATACTATAGTTCCTTTTCTGGACGGAAGTGTCAAAAATCTATTGCAATCACATCTCAGATATGCTGCTGTCATTCAACCACATGGTGGAAATCCCTTTAATCGCATTTGTGTTATCCTTTTATACTATGCACATACAGTGCTGTGAAAAGGTTCACAATTTCCTCTATTTTTGCTTATTTGTTACATTTCAATGCTTCCAAACATCAACCTGTCAGCTTGTCACCCACTGTTATTACTTTGGCCCCGTTTAACCCCCTCCTGTCATAGCGTGTGAGTGTGCGTCGGGAGGTGAGGCATACAGTGAGGCATAATGCCCAATATCACGTACTTTGCACGCTATTAAATAACCCCAACTGTGTTTCTCAGTCTCCATGCAATAAAAACATTAGTCGATATTGTGATTAAAAGAACAATGTGGGGTGTAAGCTTACACATTTGTGTGTTTAACTGCGGTTTTCTAAGGTCAAGTATATCGTATTTCTAACTTTTTCCGTATTTTAAGGTTTATTCAATGACTTAGTGTGCTCTCCCACTCATTCTAAAGTATTCTTCAAGAAGTGGAGCGTGCCAGATACATGCATTTTTAACCTAAATCACTCAAACAAAAGCAAACGTGGCTTAAATCGGTTCTTTTACATAGTGCTGCCCTCTACCTGTAACATGGCAAAATCATGATTAAATCAAGAATACAAATACTAGAATTAAAGACTAGTTTCATTGGATTTAAAGTATCCGGGGGTAGTAATGCATGAGCAGACTTTGTCTGGCTAGGTTTGACCCTTTATAATGTATAGAACAGTCAAGAAGCTGATGCACAACTCTCCTGTCCTCTCTCCCTTCAGTGAATAGACTCCCAAAAGATTTCTCCCGCAAGAAGAGTTGAACCAACCTTGCATTGTAAATGCGATGAAGATTTTTCATCTTACTGCATCTCAAGTAAACCTCACCAGCACGTGGATTAACTCCCCTAAACATATATCATACGTATATGCGATACGTGTTCATTGTACCGCTTAGCTAAATATCTATAAAAAAAGCTACTTACAGCTTCCAACAGTCCTTTCACTGTAGGATACTTTAACATCAAGGCATCGAAGACTTCATCCGTCTCTTTCCTCACATAGAGAAGAACTGAAACATATGAATAAGAATTAAAAAAATGATATTCCACCAAAAGTTAGTTACTTTCATAAGAAAATAGATTCTTTTGGCCATCTTAACCTAATGTATCGGTTTGTCTTAGACTGTCAATTCTAGTTTTGCGGTACCCTTGTACTGTATATGTACTTTAGAAAGCTCTCGGGAACGTTTTTGAAGCTATATAAATCAAATATTATTATTATTAATAATACTTTAAATGATTCATTATAAATACATGCTACTGTTTGTTTCACTTGAGTGTAGATAGTTGAAAGTTCTATAGACAATTATATGGCGCAGTCGCTTGTTATTCAAATATGAAAAGGCCAGTAGGGGGAATGGACGCATTTTTCACACAACTACATACATTGCCTAGCTATAGTGTATGCATTTTGTTTGTCAGTCACTGTAATTGAGAGATTTAGTTTAAAGGTCCCTTCCATGATAAGCTTTGACTGGTGGCAGTCCGTGGCACATATTGGTGGCAAAATTGGCACATCAATGTGTATGTCTTTCTAGGTCAGTTACAGCCAATCAGCTTTCACCACAGAGACATTAACAGAAGGGAGGAAACTGTAATGAGCAATAATACTAATCATTCAGATCCTGAGAACAGGTTAGCGCGTTAGTATGGCTGCTCCATTTGAATGTTAACCTGTAAACTCCATTACACGTGTTTATTTAGTACATACAGCATTGCACGGTGGGAATTAGGAATATAATAGATTCAGATTAAATGTACTGTACCTTTCTTTTGGCCTTCTTTGGTTTGCTTTGGTGGCGTTGGACCAAATTCGTCATCCAAAGGACGAAGCATCCTTTTCACCAAAACGCTGCTTCTAAAAATAAAGATTATATGAATTAAAGAAACACAACAGAACAAAAATATAGATTATTGGCAAATTAAAAGTATTACCTCAATGAAGGTAATACGTACAATCATTGCAGTATTTGTCGATCACTTTCATCAATCAATCAATCAATCAATATCACTATACTCTAAATAACAGTATACATGGAATTATATGGAAAAAAAATGTATAGGAGTTAGTTAACATCCTTAAATCCTGGGCTGTGGTTGCCATAATTTACACATATATATAAACATACATACATACACACACATACAGTTATATGTACACACACTGAAATGATATGATTGGCTGAATGGGGTAGAAGAGAAAACTACAGCACGACTAAATGCTTAGTGTGAATTGTAATGGCAGGAATTGATTAAAAGATTTCTAAGCGATAATTATTTTATTGACCTCACCCTTCTATTTCATCATCTGTATTGTAGTAAACCTGTGGGAACATAGAACATAAAACAATTACTAAAAAAAATAAGCTGCTTATTGGAGAAAGAAAAAAAACCCAGATGATTTAGTAATGTCATTATTACACCATTGATCTAGACGCTCAATATAAAGTTGATAAATATTGATAAAGTACCACACAAATAATTACTCTGATGGTTAAATTAAATAAGCGATTGATATAATTATTTATAATTTGAAATTACGTTAAAGAAAGGTAAGATTAAAAGCAGCGTAAACTATAACAACGTGTTTCAGATAATGACATCACCTCCAGTATAATCCATTTGAATCTGATAGGCAGTAAATTACTTGGGTCCTAATCTTGTGCAGATGAGGTATGTAGTAAATGGATAATATTAATGAGTCGGGTTAATAAGGGGGCATCTCAGAGATCTGTGCTGTGGTTAAATGTTTACGAGTAAAGTATTTTATTGCAGCTAACACAAAGGTAAATACTCCCAGGAATAAGACAAATGCCAAATAAATTGGGTAAGGTAGAAGAATTGTACATACTTTTATTCATACTGGAAATGATTGTTAAAGACAGACATGTACGGTGTGGAACGATGTGATAATACCTGGCCGGTCCTTTGGAGATTTCCAAAGTGAACATCGGGGATAAAGAGGACAGGTTGAGAGTCCAAGTCAGCCATTGTCTTGAAGAAGGTGATGTCACTTTTCTTCTGTAGAGCTGCAGCTGATAACTTCCCGTCGGTTGCTAGATTTCCAAAATATAGTTGCTTAAAAATGGGGCAATTTGTTGAAGCTAATGTGCAAAACATGATCATAAAGAGGTGTATTTACGAACCTCAACCCAATTAGTAAACTTACCAGTAGAAGTGAAGATTGCTGTTAATATTATAAGTAATCTTTTCTACGCAAAAAAAACCTAATTGTATAGATTCCTTTATTAATTAGAAGTTAACATCTTGGCCAAAACAGACTTTCACTGGGATAACAGGACCCCTACATATTAAGATTTGCCAGTAGGCTGCCAGCTGTCTTGTGTTTCTCTATTATTTAAAGTCAGGATATACCTTTATTTTTGTTACTAATTAAAAACTGGAAACTATTCCACCTTCTTGAAATAAATGGGATGGACTTTTTATTAAAACTATTAATCCAATGTAGTTGTCAACATCGTATAAAACTCCCTTTACCTGAATGACATGAGAACATATTACCTCTGAGACTTGAAACCGCCATAATACATAATAAGGGCTGAACTTGTGATCATCTGGAAGGGAGACCAGTTTAGAGACCCCAGTGGGATCTGTACAGATTCTCTGTACATCGTGAGATCCCTCCTGCGGTGTCTTGATGAAACTTAACAGGCTGTTTCACTGGAACACGGCGTTCGCCGACATTGCCGAAAGTTCAATTAAATCCATCTCAATGTCACAGCAAGAAGGTTCTTACACTGTTGGCAACGCTGGCTGCTGTTAATTCAGGGGCTACCAGACCCCCATTAGACAGCCTTGTCCCTGCTATAGCTGGCAGCTGCCATGCTGGCCATTTATTATATACAATGGCAGTGACCATGCAGCCCTCTCATTACACATGGCGTCTTATTGCTCTAGGCAAGCATCTCAAGGCTGACCCTGCGCATAGAAATGAATGATACTTACAGTTATTGCCCTGGGCTGGTGCAGCCTGCGCTTTGCCTTTCTTTCGATTTTGTTTTCTTTCTTCATCACGGATTTTTCTTTCTGCTCCCTAAAAAAAAAATACTTTATATATATATATAAAAAAATTCCTACTTATTATTCGTGTATATTAGCTAATTACAAAGCAACCTTAAGAACCGCTTTGGTGTTAAACCTGTGTGTCAGGAACCCGATCTCGTGGACATTCCCTGCTGAGTGAATAAAAGCTAAACATAGGTTGGGGGAATGAGCAGCATTGGGGGACCCCAAAATATTCGGACTACAGTCCTCAAGCCTCATTGTTGATCTTAAATAAGTCCTTACTAACACACTGGCAGTAAATGTACGGACCATTGACGGTAGTGTGTAGTCCCTGGGCACTCGGATTTTAGCTTTCTTAATATGAAGTAGTCACATATTAATTGTCAGTTTTTAAATGAAAGGATGCCCACTTAAAAATATTAACGGATGGTAACAGCAAATTAATCATCATATTATATTATTGAAATAATAGCTTGTATGCTTTAATAGCCTAGCTTTACCAATTAAGTTGGGAGGATAGTAATTATTTACATGGCTTATTCCCTGTATTTGGCACTAGGGGGCCCCTCTTATGTTGCTTGAAATACTATGTGAGCCGCACTCTTAAAAGATCTGATGCGTTTCATGGAAGATGGAAATAACCTATTAAGGTTTATTTGGATTTTTTTTAAGACTCCTTTGGGAAGCTATAATAACAAAGAATACAAATAAAACGGCCTATACATAAGACAGACGCTGCACTTCATCGCATCGCACAGTTAAATAGGCGAGCTAACTTAGTAATTGTGATTCTACTAGAAGATTGTAATGCTTTCTAAAATAAAATTAAAGAAAATAAAATGCTGAGCATAGAACTTCAATATCCTTTAAAATGGCAAACAGATTTCGCAATCTTAATTGTGGGATTAAACTTTTGTTTCTGTTTCAAAAAAGCTGCGTTTGTTCTTTTATTAGAATCAAACAGATTGAAAATGACATTAAAAAAAAAACTGTTGCAGATCATTTGATGTAATGTTTCCTTGGAAACGCACTCTGCTCTGAATAATGTTATACATGCTTTAATTAAAAAAAAATTAAATAAAAAACTACCCCAATATTATTAGTAATATAAACATTTAACAAGAACCAACAAGAGAAACTAAAATCCATAACCACAGGAAAAAAAGGCTCTTGATGAATGCATTTATGTGAGTGGCGGATAGATCCGTCAGGCCACTGGTTGCAGTTGATTGGCTGAGAGGTGCTGACATCAGATCTATAATCCTGACATTTGTAGTGTAGAAATATATATTAAAAAATGGTAATTTAAGCAGGAGTGAATATAGAGGGTTATGTATAAAAAAGGCAATTCTGGTGCATAGTCTTTTCCCTATAAGAGGTAATGGAACAGCTCAGTAGGCTAGTTTCCAAAATGACTACTTTTTCTGGTTTATATGAAGATGTGAGCAACATAAGACCTAATAAAATCAATTCTAGTCAGATGGAGAGCCATGTGTGTCATTTTCGCACATATTTAAAGATGGCAGGTCTGGTAGATGAGACTAGAACATGGACAGAAAATGGCTAACAATTTATGTATAAAAGGGAATTATATTGTGTAATTTGAAAAGTGGTCTTATCACCATAGCAACCAACAGAATCCTCTTTTGGATTGGACTATTCCACTGGTAACGATGATGATAAGACCACCTTTTGTACGTAGTGCCAAAAGGGTTGCTAAATATTATTAAAGCTGTTAGGACTGCATTTTAATGTTCGCATTATTTCATTTTCTAAATGGTGTTCATCAGGGTTTATGGTAAGTTTGTAGAACACAGATGTAAACTAGGATTTACATTTATTTAGCAGAATTAATAGATCAAGAAATACTACACAATAAGGACATGTAGATGAAGAGAATTGGAAAGGCAATAGATACCGTGTTAATAATGGTGTACCTTATGCCCAGGAGGGAGAGAGACAGAAAGCGTATGAAATATTATATATGGAAGAACAAAAGCCAGGTGATCAGGGGAAAGAGCCACAGAAAACAGAGAGATGTGACAGCAATGGTGTCAGACTAAAGAGACAAGTCCTGGAGACACAGAGGATTATGGGAAGATAGTAACACAATGTCTTCCTCCAGTCATCCTGACCTTAATATCAAGTGTAAGAGCAAAATAATGGGGATGTGTAGTGCCAAATCCCAAAGCCATGATAATTAAACAGAATTTTCCGCCTCCTTGTAGGTTTAAAATAGAGATTCCAGTTGTGGCTTACGAGAATTTTCCGTCAAGAGTAACCATTCACTTTAAGGAATAAAAGACTATATTGAGAAGTTACCTTATCACAGAACACTTTGATCTGGCAGTATGCCCGGTGGATTGGTTTGTTGCTGCGATTATTATAGCTGTAGGTGTCTATTTGAATCATGAGAGGAAGTCCTTTGACCCCTTTCTGCGAGGAGAAATCTGTACTCAGACAATTCACAGTGATGAAAATCTGTGGAAAGAAAGTTTATAAAAGATTAACTCATGACTTTTTCCATCACATATTTCACTCACAGCTATATAAAAACCATAAGGTGGAAATTATATGGTTTTATTAACTAATGCATGTATGAATGGCAGATGGGTAAAAACTAGGACCCCTGGACTCCCATACCTTGGACAATATCAAATATCAAGTCAGATTAGATTTCTTTGAGGTCGCCTTGTGATCCTAGTTTAATTGTAAGTTGCCTGTGACTTCTGTGTCTGATTTTTCAATTGCAAAACCAACTGACATGACATGAGGGGGCAAAAAACCCATAATAACCTGATTGCATAAGGATTGCATACCCTTAAACTAGTGCTTTGTTGAAGCACCTTTTGATTTTATTATATCAATCAGTCTTTCTTGGTAGGAGTCTATTAGCATGGCACATCTTGACGTGGCAATATTTGCCCACTCTTCTTTGATAAAGCGCTCCAAATCTATCAGATTGTGAGGACATCTCCTGTGCACAGCCCTCTTCAGATCACCCCACAGATGTTCAATTGGATTCAGGTCCGGGCTCTGGCTGGGCCAGTGGCGTCGGCAGGGGGGGGCCCAGAGGGGACCATGGCCCCCCTACAGCATGCTGTGCCCCACCGTATGCCCCCCAATTGATAGGTAGATAGGGGAGAAGGGGTAGATAGGGAGAAGGGAGTAGATAGAAAACAAGGGGGAGAGAGGGGGTAGATAGGGAGAAAGGAGGGTGGCAAGAATATTAAAATAAAGAGTCAGAATGCATGGATTAATGTGTGGATGCATTAATGAATATGTGTAAATAATTTGTATGACAGAATAAATGATTGTGTGAATGAAAGTGAATTAGTGAGTGACTGTCAAAGTGTTTGTGTGAATCATAGGTGTATTATTGATTTGTCAAAAAAGGAAAGATGATATAAGCAGAGTGTTTAAGCACTGGGGACAAAGATGGCACAGGTAGCGTGTTTATGGGACAAAGATCGCGTACGTTCAGCTGTTTGAGGACAAAGTTGACTCATGCTGGGCTGTTTGGCGACAGAGAAGGAACGTCCTATGTGTGTGTAATTTGGGTGCTGGTCAGGTTCTATGTGGGCAATGTGGACGCCAGGGTTGGCTTTGGGGTGTGCGACCTGTGATCTATGCCTTTAATTTATCTATCTTATCTACCGTACTTACCGGCGTATAGCACGCACCGGCGTATAGCACGCACCCTCGCCGTGACCGGAAGTGAGGGTGACGCGGCTGCCGATCGTGCAGCTCTATGGTTTATCGGCGTATAACACGCAGGTAAGTTTTCGGCTTTTTTTTGTTTTACCGAAAGCGCGTGTTATACGCCGATAAATACGGTAATTTATCTATAGTTTTATCTATACCTTTAATGCAGAGTTTTTATGTAATTTCCAATTGATATACACCTGCAAAGCTGGGTTTTGTGTTATTCTGTTGATCTGTATCTGCTATGTTTACCTGCAAATATAGGATTTGTATGTCTTATAGTTGATCTATAGCTGCAATGCTGGGTTTGTGTGTTCTGTTGGTTTATACCTGCAATACTATGTTTCCATACATTATTTATGTACACCTGCAAATACAAGTTTTTTTTGTCTTATTCAATTGCATGTGCTGTTTCCATGTGTTGTTTATTTGATCTATACCTGAACTACAGGGTATAAGTAAAAGAGCGGTATGGTTCAGTGAATGAGGGGACAAAGGGACTCTGGGGATGATTACAGGGGAGAGGTGCAGTCAGAAGGAGGGAAGACTGCACTGACTGACACGGTCTTCCCCTGATCTGCAGTCAGTGTGGCAAATATATATTTTGTTGGTGTGGTAGCGGAGGGAGTGATTGCATGCAAGGGAGCGTTGAGCGGGGCCCAAAGAAAATGATTGGGTAGGATCCAAAAAATATATTGGCAATATATATATATATATATTGGCAAGCAGGGTCGAATATTTATTTATATTTTGGCAGGCAGGGTTAGATATTAATATATATCGACTGCAGGGGCTAATAATATATATCGGCAGCAGGGATGAATATTAATATATTTTGGCAGCAGGGTCTAATATTAATATACATCAGCAGCAGGGGCTAATATTAATATATATCGGCAGTAGGGGCTACTATTTGTATATATATTGGCAGTAGGGGCTAATATTAATATTTATTGGCAGCAGGGTCTAGTTATTGTATGATTCATATTGGGGGCAGGCGGGTCTAATATTTATATATATCGGCAGCAGTGGCTAATATTAATATATATTGGCTGCGGGGTCAAATAATATATATCAGCAGAAGGGTATAATTTTTATGTATATCGGCAGCAGGGTATAATATAAGTATATATCCGCAGCAGGGGCTAATATTAATATATATCGGAAGCAGGCGCTAATATTAAAGAATGAAAAATAACTGCCAGTTCAGCTGTTATTTTGAAATCATATTTCAATCACGATCTTTACTTCAAAGAAATAAGTACATTTTGTAGTTAAAAATGCACATCTAATATATATATATATATATTGTATATGGAGACGCCACTGGGCTGGGCCATTCCAAAATGTTAATCTTCTTCTGGTGAAGCCATGCTTTTGAGAATTTGGATGTGTGGTTTGGCTCGTTGTCACACTAAAAGGTTTTGTGCCAAAATTGCCTGGTATTTGGAACTTAATTCTTAACTTCTATTTAACATGAGTTTAAATGTGATTGGTTAATTCTGAACACAGCCCCAGTTATAAGAGTGTGTGCAACCAGGTTATTGTGAGAGTTTTCTTTTCCCCTTCAAAGATTTCAGCTTGTTTTGCAATTTAATTGTTCACGTTTTAGGGGGGGAAAGTACTGACATGATTTATCTTCGTCTCATTCTTTAACATCACAAATCACATGCAAATGGAGGGCATATGTGACATCATCCCTCACCATGCAGTCTCGCAGAAGCTCACAAGTATCACACACACAGCCTTTCATCTGCTGCTTTGTTTTTCCAAATATTTTAAATATCACTGCTGTGTCCTGGAATAAACCATCTACCCTTGAACAACCCATACTTTTATATTTATATTGGGTTGTGAATGATGTGCCCGTTAAAACGATAGTTCATATGTGTCCGGAATAGTGTTCTATGATACCAGAGTCTGATTCAGGTAGGGAAAGTCTTTGACATGATCACACCAGATAACCCCAACGAAATGCCGACAGAGACTATCTGGCCTACCTGGGTTTTCCCGGGATTCATTTGATTTCCACACCTGCTCTGGCTGGGGTTAGGTCCCATCATAACACAAGGGTATTGGAGAGAGTGGAGTGAATTTTGCCTGGGGTTTACTGCTTTTCAATTAAGTCCCAGTTCTGGTTAGGCAAAAGGTGAACATGTACCCAGTATCCTTCCAACGCATCCAAAATCACCAAAACTATAAAAATCTACTCGAAACGAAAGACTTGTTCCAACAATGAATCAACTGCAGGTAACCATCCAAATAAAAGAAAGAGCTCATACTTCATACTACATTTATTATTCCTTTTTTGATGTATCCACATTAGAGAAACAGAAGCACATTTACCCCCCATTTTTACAGCAGCTACCACTTTATACAAAGGTGGAAATGGCTCTGCTACTTCTGCTTCATGGCGTAGCACAAACAACGTATCCTATTTTGTATCTTTGTAAATAAACTTGAACCTCTGAGTTAGCAAAAGACAAAATAAACCTCAAACTCCGACGATGCTTTTTTGGAGACAGATTAAAGCAGCTTCTTCTATTTAAACGTAATGAGTGCAGTTTTATGAACACTAAAGGGACAATCAGGCTATTATGTCTTTTTTATAACAACGTAACAGCCTCTTACAGATGTTTACATTTCTTTATAGCATCTTTTAAGCTGCGCCACACCCTGGTAACGATACCTAAAGTATTCGGACACTATGGTTACAGGTCAAACAGCCACATTCCATTAAATGCTTGCGTTTTAAGCACCACACGCACCGTACACACCTATAGCGGGAGGCTTTACCTTTAAACGCTTACCGACGCGATAACCGGTGAAAACACGCGCACACGTCTGCACTTTTGGCTCAATCTGAGTTATGCATGATGGGAATTGTAGTAGAACAATTATTGTATACATGGTGTACAGCTCCTGTTTGTCATGTGATATATTAGAATTGTTGTTGCTGGATGGTGTGCATTTGTCCATAATAATTAAATGAGATATTCTACAAAAAAAATTAAATACTAAATTTGAATTCCGTCATGTTCAGCTCCTGTTCTCTCCTTGGGTGTTCAAACAAGACAAAGTCTTTCAAACCATCTTGTTAAAGGCTCAATTATGAAATGATGCCTTTCCTGAGAAAATATTAAGGGTAATGTTTTACATTAATAAAGATTTTTCTGCATTCATGGGATATGATATGATTTATTTAGTAACATAAACCATTTTATTCAGCAGAGTGAATTAAACAAAATACGGTACAAATTCATTTTACGCTTGGTAGTGTACATATTTTGTCAATTTTGTAAAAAATGACATTTTTTTTATCCAGACATACATTCAAAGTATAGGCATTTAACATATGGCTTGATAGAGTATTGAAGAGTACTGAATTTAATCATTTGCAAGATAACTTGGACTTTAGTATTCAGTATTGGGTCTTTCATGGATTCGTATCTTGGCGGGGAAGCTACATTACTCATTCCCTAATTAACCAGGTAATCAGCCACTAACCAGGGTCCCCATATACTAAATATAGACATACCTGAGAACTTCATAAATGATCTGACTCAAGGACTGAAAAATTGTTTCCTCCTCCTTATGGGGATTTGATCGTTATTAGATAAGGGAGTGGAAATTGATTACCTCGAGATGTCAAGCCGGTGTTGTAGCTTTTGTATAAAAATGTGTATGCATGCCTTTTCCAAATTTAATTTACGAGCCCCCTGCTGGCAAAATCCTAGTGCCACAACTTAGCCTGGGGAGACCACTGGTCCAAGAGTTAAAAGGCCCGTACAACCGACCAATAGATTCTGCCCTCCCCCCCCCCCCCCCCCAAGTTCTTATGGCCCTTTAACTCCTAACGGGGTTAATGGGAGCAGAAATCCGTAGGTTTGCTGTCAGGACTTAAAGGGCCATAAGAACAACTTTTTTGGTCGCCAACAGTGGCCTCCTCTAGCATCAGCCAGCGCTGCGGGGGATCTGGATCTTAGTCTCATAGTCAGACAAGACAAGGGGTATTTTTCACTTGTCTTATAATCGAGCAAATACATTATATATACATATATATATATATATATATATATACACATACACATACATACATACATACATGTGATATACTTGTGTGTGTGCTGCAAAGCTCATTCCATTATTTCTTATTCTCTCTATTTACTTGTGTTGTTGATTTAGAAAGGTCATACTTCAAGGAGTTTCTAAAAGTCGTAATAGTTAATCTGTAAAGTAGACCTTTTTATATCCTGGTTTCGTAAAACTAAAAGTATCAGATTGCCATTCTAAACAACACATACACCATGAAATAAAAAAGTATAACAACAACTTGCGCTGCTGTAATGGGTAAACATTGGCCTTTGTATTTACACAATAAAAAAGCTGCGTAACTTCAACATTGGGTGGAGCATGAAGCAACAGAGTGTAAACATGTTTCTCCGTTCTCCAATAAAGCTGTGTTTTTCAAGATTTAGTGTATGTATATATGGTGCTCTAGTTATACATAATATATAATAAAGCAAAAGATCATGCAATTATTTGATTTACAGGATTATTTCTAGGAAGGTCTGGTACATTCGGTGGTACAAAAACGTAAAGTAAAGTAAACGTGACAAGTTTTTTTTTTTTTTAAAGTTACTAACTTTTACCAATCGAAGTTAATGTCAAGGTCTAGTTTTGCAGTATTGGTACTAGAAATAGTTGTCAGAAGGGGTAAGGTTTATATTTGGACTGTAATTAATACTTATAGACCACTGTTTCGAGTGGAATCGTGTACTTGCCAGGAATGGACTGTTTATATACGAGCATTAGCACTGGCATCAGACGGTAAACTTAGGACATATAAAAGTGTAGGTAAGCAAAACATTATTAGGAGCAGATGAGTGGATGACAGATCTATAGCTATTGCAAAGGTAATTATGATGTGTCAAACATACTTTTACGTGCAAAAGTATTTGGCACCTTTCCTGGTCCCAGGAGAGAAAGCATCACCTTATTTGTCCGAGGTCCTTCATGTAGACTATTAGGGGACCAGCGGCCATTGCCATTCAAATCTTTGTCTAATTTCTCTGCCCTACAAAAAGAGGGATAGCGTCCATAATTCCTTATCGGGATTGGTGGAACTGTTGTTTTGCCTGGATAATTCATGTCTTGAGCATTAATTATTTTCTACCAACATTTTATTTTAAATCAAAAAGGTACCAGGTCACCTGATTTGGGGCAAACACTCTGATGGCGCATGAACACAAATGTGAAGCATGCTACAAGTCCACAAGACTCTAGGCGGCTGCTGGGAAAGACAGAGATGTCCTCCGGTGAAACCCTTGTCGATAAAAGGAAGTAGTTAACTTGGGTAAATGTGCTGAAAATCAGCACTCCCGTTAAATACGGTATTCTGTAGAACTCAATTGTTAAATGATTGTATTGTATCTTTTTGCATATCTTTTTTTGCATATTAACTCCAACAATAGCAAAACGTATACATATAGTACACACTATAAAGGAGGAATCATTAAGTATTATTCATATGAAGTCTGAGAAGTGATCTTGATAATATTGCAACCAATGGAATGGATCAATCTGCAGAAATACTCAATGGTCGCCATAAAAAGTAAGAGTAATTCTCAAACTTTGAACCAGAATCCATGTTTATGGAACACACTTCGGTGATGCAACTTGGCAGGCAATTTTTATAAATATTACTAAAAACAAGCACTCCCATTACTGGTGTCTTTCCAAACCACTAAAATTTCTACTAGCAAAACAAAAGCAAGTGCTCCTCACTTATGCTTTTGGAGCTTTGCCTGTTGCGGTTTACAGAATAGTTTATCTTTTGTCGGGAATTCTCCAACTCAGACTTCTTACAGGTCCTTATCAAAGGTTATGTTGGGTTTCAACAAAAAAAAGAGGAGGTAGATTTATTTCTACCAATTTCACTGATTCCTATGAAAGATGAACTGCAGAATACAAATTTCTCTGTCACTGGATCTTTCCCAGCCTACATCTCTTAACAATGAAGGAAATTAAAGAAGTTAAGTTATTTTGGCAGAACTTGTGTGTATGAGTAAGTGTGTGTAATTTGTGAACTGTTTATGTTGGAAGGAGGGCAAGGGGCAAAGAAGGCACAGACAAGTTGCTTGGGGGGCAGTGATGGCACAGACTCTGCATGGACTTAAATGAGCTTAGGAAGCAATCAATGCACAGCGTTGCTGCAATACCTCTATATTGTAGTTTTCAGCAACATCAAAACAAGTTGCGGACCCCAACATTTTTAATCTGGTACTAGTAATAAAACTAGTAAGATTAAACTAATAGGAGTGTATCTCATGTTACTATCACTTTAAGCTTCCCCAAAGCATAACTTTCACCGGCTGGTATTGTATATCTGGAGCTGCCCACCCATTGATTTTATGGGCCGTCGCATGATGAAATTGATAACATTGTACACACTATAAAGGAGGAATCAGCAGTACGGCAAGTTTGAACCAGTTAAAAGTTGGAGTCTGAATCAAGATCTAATGCAGATGAGAAACACAGGGAAAGTTCACTCAGCACCAAAGCACGGTAATATATCCTGGAGTTCACAATCTGGATTTATATAGTTCTTTTTTTTCTCCTTTTTTCAATTCCCCATGCAGTATTTAGTATGCAAAGTACTGCCTTCTTTCACACATATGGCTAAATTAAAAATATATTATTCAAGGGTATACCCTGGTATGTACATAGATGCGTTATATACCCAGGTTTCTTGACGCATTCAATTTTAGGCACTGTAGAAAAGACAATTACCTTGGCTTCTTCATTGACATCCCAGGTAAACGATACGGCATTATACGCAATTTCTTCAATATTGCCAATGGTGTTAAAGCTTTCTTTATAATCTGCTGTAATTGAAAAATATGCATTTTAATGACATATTACAGCATTTAAAGAATATTTATAAATTGTATCATGAGGTCTTATCATTGCCATTCACAAATAGTAGATTTAAGAAGTCAATTGCGGTCAATACGGCGATGCAACAAGCTGACCCAACGCATCGGTGGGATTCAAGCAAGACCAGTCAATAAAAATGTCTGGAATTATTAACGCTGTCAAAGTAATAAGGTTCCACATTAAAATGTAGCTTTTTATTGTGCGTGTATAATTCTAGCAGCTCTTTCTTTCTTTCTGTATGTAGCATGACATAAAAAGACGGAGTCTGTTCAACTACATGGCTCCAGAGATCGTATTGTAAGCTCCGGAGCAAGAGTCAACCACAAATTCTGTCTCAGAGCATTTAAATGTCAATATTGTGTGTGACCCCCCCATTGTAAAGAATGGAGGAATCTGCTAGTACTACATAAACAAAAGATAACATATTGGGTATCTTCACCTGAGTATTGACAAAGTATAAACAAATTGTATCTCGTGTTGGGAAAACGGTAAGATGTGCATTGAGCGTTTAGATAAAGTAACTCATTTACTCATAACTATCAGTGATTGTGGGACAAAGAAACCATAGACATGGGCACCATGCGCACATTATATTTCAGGTAAGACACTCATGGTTTGACTAGTTTGACTGGTTTTTACGTTTGCTGCCAAAACAGTATTACAAATCAGGTTTAATGAGATTACCTTAATGCCATTTGTATTATTGTATAAACATTCCTACTGAGCGAATTAGCCTTGCGAATCTATAGTACAGCTAGAATTACTCTAACACTCTTTCATATTGTGTTTGCCTCAGCTTCATTCAGATATTAGGATTAAAGAGAAGTAAATTTAAAGGTGGGTCACACATGAAAGGTGGAATGTTACATCCGTATGACAGCACAAGGCAGCGACAGCACCAGGGATGTAAAAAACTGATTGTCCAAGGACTTCACAACTGCTAGAAGCGCATAATGACTGAAGGTAACATCTCCAGGAGCCTCCAGTTTCATTTTATGACCGACAATCACCCAAGGTGGCTGCTTTAAAAATCCGTTCAACAGAAGCTCGTCATCCATGATGTTGCCATAGCTCTGAGGGTGAGAGATCTCAAACCAATTCAGTGTAGTAAGCGTGCATGTTCATACATGCAACATGGCATCATCTTGGCCAAGGTAGTTTTAGGGGCAACGTTAATAAATAGTTAATCTGGCCTTTTAAATCTGACCTGTGGTGCCATGGCCCAATGTAAAACTTAATATTTTTACATTTTACTATCTAAAACCTTTTCCAAGTCTGTCTTTGAGACAGAAGGATGGCAGCACAGTCTTATGGTTTAGGGTAACTACATTGGATACCTTGGACCTGAAATAGGGCTAGGTGTGTAATAACCACTTTACCTTCTTTAAACTCATGTACACCCAGAACAATTCTGCTGGGCAAGTGGCATGCCCACCAAAAATCAAAGCCGCAATTTTTATGTCCATATTCTTAAGTGGCCACACAAAACATTGGTGTTGATTAAATGCTTTGCTGGATGGAGCATGACCTTCATGGCATCTAAATCCAGCCCCTGATGTCTTAACAAGTGTCTTTTTTAGGCCAAGCTGTTAGTTGTAGTCCATCGATATAGGGAACCAGATGGGTGATCTTGGGCACAAAGAAGATTTGTAACCTTTAGATGTTTGTAATAACGTCCCTTCACTATGGGGAAAAGAGGATATAATTCCCTTTGAGGCTATTAAAACGACTGGTACTTTGTCTTGACAAGCATTAATTAGCACTCCTTATATCACAGGCAAATTACCGGTATATGTCAGGCTGTAATAACATGGAATGGATAGGTCATTCAAAGTTTCCGGATAAAACATTTCAGTGACCACTCTTTGGTGCCATCTGTCCTGGGACCAGTTTGGTCCTACAGTGACGTACAGTAACATCTTTGCAGTGGAAGTATATTTATATTTTTAGTTACTCCTTGTTTGTGGTAATTCTTGTACTGTATGTTCCAAAACTGCTGATGCCAACCAATTACTGGTCTGAAATGATTTTTCATCATGGGATAACAGCAGTTGGCTAAGTTCCCAGACCTATTCTTGTCAATGAGCCACCAAAAATGTCCCCATTGGTGCAAAAACAAGAGTATGTATTATATCCTCTTCTATATGATATAATACATCCTATGGCCGTGAAGGGCTTAAGGTTGATTTGTAACTTTTCTGAAATACTAAGTTTTCAATCCACTGATTTCTGCCCCTATTGGGTGATCAGATTCTTAGTAGCAGCACTTTTTGATCCCTAATCTCCCCAACCGGCACATTAACACTATCAAGGACCATGCTGCCTCCATAGTCTACTTCTGCTCAGCACCGAGAAAAAGGCAGTGTGCCGGAATATGATGTCATCTCCCAGCACGCAGACATAGCATGACTATGAGGAGGGAGCATCTTGTGCCGTCGCTCTGGGTTAAGCCTATAGGGCAGTGCTAAAGGTTAGAGTAGTGACATCAACATATTGTGCTTTTTGTCTACATCCATGGCACAGATGGTATTTTTTTTTTAACCGGTTTACTAGTAAACAAAATAACAAATCAAAATAAAATTTATACCATATTGTATGGATCAAATACTTTTTTTTTTCTTTAGTACCTCTTGCTGATGTTGATGACAAACGCATGTTACATAGCAGTCATGCAGAATAGTACTTTGAAAACAGAAGAAGCATATATTTTTACTACTGTTTCAATATGAACAACCACACCAAAAAAAAAAAAAACAGCTAAGAAATATAAGCATTATATCTTCTATTTGTTTGTAGTGGAAGAAAGGAGAGGTCACAAAGCAAGTTACTATGTATCAGTCTTGAGTGGCAATACCAGTTTGTGGGTATTGTCCAGAAAGATTGTTTCATACACCTGACAAAAAAAAGACTCACAAAGCTCAGTCATTGGCAAAAAAATGAAGAACGTGTAAAACGGCACACAAAGGTGGAGCTTCATATTTCTCCTATTGCTTTAGCCTCTGACATACAATAGTCAATGTTTGTATGAGAACCTATGAAAGAAATCAGTTCACGTAATGTAAACAGGGCCGGTGTGCTTTGTTTGCTGCAGACGTCACATCGCTCTGGGATTTCCAGTTTCATACTGGGAACACTCAGATATTGTTTAGAGAAAAGTTATTTCAAGATCAGTCTCTCTTATTTAACTTTTCAGGTGCCGCTGCCATAGGTGTGTCATCGACTGCAAACATTGTAAAACACACAAATATTTTACAAAGCTTCATACATTTTTCTCCCTTTATGACTTAAATAACCACAAGCTTATTGTCAAAAATCTTCTACTGGTATCGTTTCCCCAAGTTGAGCAATTGATGAAACTCTCAATGAAGCTTGCTGTTTGATGGTATAGGAGTAAGCGGAGTAGAAAGTAGGGTGACCACATGTCCCGGATTGCCCGTACAGTCCCGGAATGGGACTTTATGTCCCGGGGCCCGGGCAGCCACAGTCCGGGACAACGCATTGTCCCAGAATTGAAGTGCCGTCTTTTTTTTTTTTTTTGACATGGAGGAGAGAGAGAGAGAGGAGCGCAGATCTGTCGCTCATCACATTTTCAGCAACCGCTCAGTGCCTCTCAGTCTCCTCCGCAAGGCTTCTATCTTGGTTGCAGTGCTGGCAAGTCATGCTGCGCGCCGGAATATGACGTCGAGGCTACCCCTGTCAAAATCTGCATTATGTGGTTTACCATTAAAATATGGTAAACCACATAATGAAGGTAATGTGAGGTAATGAACACCTCACAGAAATATCTGCTCCTACAGACTGTGGGGCACTAGGAGTTCAATACATAGAAATGAGGAGCACAGAACGTGAACCAAATAATTATTGCGTCCAAAGAATCATTGATTAAATTTAATTAAAAAAGCGTAAGCCAGAGGCAGATTCAATATTGCAGAATTTGTGAACTTTCCAGGGGATAAATATAACCATTTTGCAAGTCACTATTTACAT
Source organism: Spea multiplicata (assembly GCA_009364415.1). NCBI lineage: Eukaryota > Metazoa > Chordata > Amphibia > Anura > Pelobatidae > Spea > Spea multiplicata. Next base: position 23,963 of record VKOC01020905.1, on the reverse strand, counting down.
GGGTTTTCTTGCCAGAGGTTCTCTGGGTAATTTAGACATCTCCCTTAATCCCACCTGTTTTTTTACTTACCGATGTCCAGTACCCGCTGCTTTGCCGTGTGCTGTCGGGAATGCCAGTATTTCCAGTATTTTAACTGTTCATCCCGATTTTTATCTTCACTGAACACAACCATTATCACACTCTGTGCAGAAATATTGTAAACATATATGTTAACAAATGTGTATGTATACAGTACCACCTCACATATACTATATTATGCTATGCATATCTTTCCAATGGATCACAATATACTAATGTATTAATAAGTAGTATGTTTATACAGTATACAGACGTGTTGTATGGGTAAACTGCCTGCTCCATCAGACTATGACCTGTTCTGTATTAACTCCATGATTCCAAAGTATGGAACATTTTGGGGAATAGACCATATAAGAATACCTCGGAAGTTTTTGGCTTCCCATCTCTTTGGGTAGCCTAATGACATTGGTGGGTGGAGCAGATGTCAGTGGGTGTGGTCTATTCAACTATGGGCCGAACTAGCCCCAACTACCTTATATTTGTACAGGGTAGGAGAGGGCATGGCCATCGGGGAGGGAAGGGACAGACTCAGAGAAGTAGATCTGGAGAAGCAGAGTTTGACCCGTAGTCTCCGGACAAAACCTTGAGCGTTTCGAGGTGCATATAAGGGGTTATGGATAGAGCCATATTAGCCCAAGACAGGATGGAGTTGTTAGTCTTTAGTTAAAGTTAATATCTTTTATTGGGCCAAGGAAAAGATGTCACAAAAGCTTTCAGATGATGGAGAGACTTCTGAGGTCCAGAAAGCTTATGTGCCTTTCATCTTTTTTTTACATTGGCCCAATAAAAAGGTATCAACATGGATATATTTAAAACAATTTATTATTTAGATTTTTTTTCTTTTACTTCCTTCCTGAGCATTAGTTGTGTTTGAAAAGCTACGTATATTATGTCTTCTTCTCTAGACATGAAGTGCGTCAGTCTCTCTACTGGGGTGCTGCAAGATACCTTGAGCAGTACCCACTAACCTGTTACGTTATGCACCACTTGGAATCTATGGAATCTGCTGGCGCTATATACATAAATGCAATACAATGTACTGCATCGCTTTGCTTGTGGGTATAATGCAGCTTGTTAAGTGTATGCATCCGCACACACCTAATTATAGCATAGCACAGCCATATTGGAAAAAAATTGTCAGAAAAAAGCTTCAGTTTCATTTGCTTTGCATGTATTTATTACGAAGGCAAATTATCTGGTGGGTGTTTGTTCAAGCAAATAAAAAAAATCATGTGTTTCCCATAAGCAGCTGCTGCAATCTTTGTTCACCTAGTCGGCATACCCCACCCTTCCCTCTTCCACCTAGTCATGTAATAACCTGCAAATATACTGGCATCAAATTATTTTATATGAATCCTTTTCTAGACGACAACCACTCCCTGATATATGGAATGTTTGAAAGGTAACATAACCTAACACATGAGGATTAACATTCCAGCAGAAAATGGTCCAAGCCAAGTCCAGATTCATTCATTCATTCATTCACATATATATATATGTAGTGGAATCATTATTAAACACTCATCCACATCTACCAGACAAGCCAGAAGGCTTGTTTTTTTTCCAGAAATCCCATGGTGCTGCCAAAACCACAAGGAATTCTGTGTAGGCGAATGCAAAAAAGATCAACCATGACAATATATATATAGATATATATATATTGTGTGTATGTAAAGCACTGGTATAGCATTCAGATATAAAGATAAAGCAGTCATAATTCAATAACATACTCTGAATGTATCTGAGTCTAACGGGTATGGTTAAGTAGTATATGACTTACAACTCCTAAACAGAATTACAAATAATCATGCAGAGTTTCTTTATATACTGAAAGTACTCCCTACAGTGCAGGTTCCCCATTTAATCACACAAACAGCTCATTCGTGCCAATAAAACATCTAAATGAAAGTTGGGGAGACTGCCTGATCCACCTATGCTCATTTCATAAGATCCTGGAAACTAATATTCCATTAGGGCCAACAATAAATATAGTTTTATAACAAGTTACCCCAAAACGCATTTGAAAATATAAATACTTACCCTCACTTTGCTGATAGGGTGCCTGAAACACTTGTTGGCTCCAGTTTCACTGAGCGTCACAGCATAAAACTGTCCCTTGTTTAAATAAGTCATTGGCCCCTCTCCTTGTTTTTGGCGCAGAGATTTTGTTGCTTCTAGAGTATACTGAAACGTGCTACAAACGAGGACACGAAAAAGCATTAACGGAAGCATGTGGCATCATGACTTTCAAGACTGTTCTTCTGTACAAAATGACTGCCTGTCTTCTGTAGAACATAACTTTAGTTTTGGAATTTCACATCCATTTCGGCAAGAAAACCTGACTTTCAGATGGCAAAACAGAAAGTGGTGACATGATGAGCATAGCAAACAAGAACGACCAGCAGTTATATTTTTGGTATCTCACTTTATTTCCTAATAATTCAGAATGTAAAAAGGAAAATTATTTTCTCACTTTCATATAAAAAATTATTTTCCTTATTACCTAACAGGGACTTAATTGGCAGACATGATCAGGGAAGGCAAAGTATCTGTAGCAAGCCTGATACTATATACACCAGGCCGTGATGCTTATATCAGTCAAGTAATATCTTAAGAACATTGGATATTTATTGCAAAAAGACAAAATATAATGTTAAACTATTGTAAAACAAACTTAAATGTGCTTGGATAAGTCATGGATGTTCGGCTCAATAAAGTTTGACATAAATTCTTAAAAAAGGGAAAGATTTATAAAGATTAACAAGATTATAAATCCACTGTGGAAACAGATCTAATTGATAAAAATAAATGGCATTTTATCCGTCTCCATTTCTCATCTCGATTCCAATATTATATATCTGACACATTTTCAGATTTGTAATTATATCACAAATACCTCAGTTTTTATCAACTTGACAAACACTGACATCAATCTCATATAAAAATCTGCAAATTTTATTAATGCCAGCATTTACAGAACTCTTTATATAGATCTTAAAACATACCTCGCTGTCTGATCATACATGAATTCTTCAGCTCCTATTGAAGAGCTTCGATATTTCTACAAACACACAAAAAAAAATCAAAAAAAAAAAATCGGTATACTTCATAATAAATATCTATTTAAGAAATTTAAATATTCCTACTAGGAACATCAAATAGGAAACACTTTTTATATAGAGAAACTACCATTAATAACAAGTAAAAAATATTAGTAAAATCATTAGTGGTAAAATATAATTCATTAACTGTTGGGGGGCAATAAGGAGTTAATAAAATTGAAATAAAACTGATGAACAAATACTGAGATATTTTGGTTGTGATATCTAATGTGTCTTTTTGGTGATAAGAAGATAAGAAGGAGAGGAGCTAGTTCTTACATCAGTGACTCCTTCTTTGAAGGTCTCATTATATGTGCTGTCCGGGGTACTGCGCTGGTCATCCTTGAGGTAGCCTGTATGGCTAGTAACATTATGGACTCCATAGTGAGTTTGTTCAAAGATAACTCCTCTAGGCTCCTCGCTTTCTGCCCTGTATGGCACTGAAGAGCTCATAAATACTGGAGTGAACTCTTCCGCCTTTACCACAGCGACTGCAGATGCCGGAGCAGACGTGGGGCTTTCAGGCACCGTGTTGTTGAACGGCTCTCGCTTAGTAGACTCCACGGTCTCTGTATTGAGGGACAGGTTGACAGGAGCCGTTTTCAGAACTTGAACCCGGTTTTCACCAGGACTCAGGTTATTTGGGGTTTCATTGTTTGGAAGACAATTTCTAGAAAGTAACAATAGAAACAGTAATAGCATCAGAGAAAGATTCAAGTATACCAATCCTTTGAAACCTCCAACACATGAAAGTCCAGAATGCTGTGCTGTGGTCCATATCAACTATTCTCATACAATGGAAGGGAATTACAAACAATATATAAAATCTCCCAGAGTAAGCATGAGCAGAAATATAATCTGTCGTTTTACCAGCATTCTAAAATTATGTATTTCTAATGTACGTGTGAGTAAACTTAACAAATATAAGACACTAATAGTCTTTACCTGTAACTATCTGAGTTTAATACTGGTAAGCAGAGCTTAGTATTTTACTTTTTCATAAGCCGCCTGGTCGAAGATCATATATCTTTAAGAGTCTTTAGATTACTGCTTGTTTGTATTTCAGAACAGTTACCGGTAATGAGACATTTGTTAAGCTTTTGAAAACCTTTGATAAACTAAGCGCTGTATCTTTTTTCAGTTCCATCAATGAGCGGAATAGCTTTCTTCTGTTTTATGATTCTCCTTATCATCTCAGTATGATAGGAAGGGACTGTAATTATTATATCTACAGCAAGAAAAATATTGCAACTTGAAGAAGCTAAGCGGATATGGATAAGCATTGATCGTAGGATTATACAATACAGTTCTACAGCCTTGGGCAAGACCTGCCGAAATACCCCAAAACCCATCTTGATGGCCAGTACTATTCAACACAATGGCACGCAAATGATGGGGTACGCTGTCTACAATCACAAACTATCTTCTTGTTTTCTTTAAATCCTATACATTTGTTTTGTAATTGGTGCAGAAGACAGCATATTAGTGTCCATTAGTGTACATAAAAGGTATACAGTGGTAAAGTGTTCTAGAATGAAATAAAGCACACTTTGTAAAAATGCCACTTTTATTGGTTAACTAAATATAATCGATTACAGGCTTTCGAGACTACGTAGAAAAAATGCCTGAAGAAGAGAGAGACAGAAGACTTGGGGAAATGGACCAAACGCCAAAAAAAATAGTTTTCTGAATATTTACTGAAATATGGAAAATGCTTCACTTTCCCTGCGCATCCGTCTGCATTGTTCTGACCTGGTGTAGTATTTCCACAACATGGTGGAGTCTTCCTCGTTCCTCCAATCGAGGAAAACAATGAGCACTACGGCTCCGCCATGTTGCGGTAGTACTACGCCAAGCCAAAGTAATGAAGATGGTTCTTTCTCCGCGGATCCATCTGCATTATTCTGGCCCCTTGGAGTACTTCAGCAAAAGGGCGAGAGCACCGAGCACCTCACAGGAACAGCTTCTCCCCAGTCCCTCCAACCGGCCCGCGGAGGCTACAAGCTTTTGCAGAAGTAATCCGGGAGGCCAGTTTAACTGCGCAGATAGTGGGGAGAAGTGGACCAAAAAGAATGACAGATGAGCAAGAAAAGGCAAAGATAGGGAGAGAAAGCGTGAGAGTGCAAAAAAAACCCCAACAAAATACAAATGAAAATTCTCTGCTTTGTTTGCTTCGTTGGGGTCCGGACATTCGTACAAATTAACAAAGCTGGCAGATTTTGTTGAAATTCATACAAATCTGAAAGTCTAAATCTAAAAGCTTGCAATTGATTATACTTTAGTTAGCCAATAAATGTATCAATCTGTTCTTAATGCACCATAAGTGTTAGGGCTGATAGATGAAACATACTATTAGATGTTATTACAAAGAATTGGTCAGTATTTCAACCATAATATCAATACAGATTAAAATGAGGTTATTGGTGCCATATATATATATTATTTTCATGTATGGAAGGTATTAAGCCATTACCTTTTATCTTGTTCATTGTGTACATCAATCAATTTGTTTAATGGCAGAAGTCTTTTCTCCCTCGGGACCTGAAACCAATACAATATTATCTATACAAGCATTGCATAAAAAAGAAAAAAGTTTAATGGTGAGTGATAACATAACAAATGTCCAACTTGTTGGATATCTAAGAGCACTCAGAATATATCATTATACAACAGGTAATATCAGCATCTGCCAACTTAAACCACAGCATAATGACTGCGGTTACTATTTACTAACTACAATTATGAGAAATGCAGACTAACAAGAACATAATCTGGGGACTTTTAAAAAAGTGTCATAAATTGTACATTCATAAATCAGATGTGTCTTATTTCCTTATATTCCTTAAATATGACATTTTGTGTGGTGTTAGATTTATATAGTTTGGGTGAAGGTATATGTTTTCAGAGCATAACATGATATGTTCTAGTGTATCTGCACATATATATATATATATATTATTTATTTATTTTTAAACTAGTGACAATAAAAACAATGAACTTGCATTCATAAGGGTATGTTAAACAACACAAACGCATATAGGTGTCACAGCTAAAGAGAATGTTCGGTCTGCGTGTCTGCATCAGAATATGCTACAGTAAATTCCTACACAATATGTGCACATTAACATCAGAAAATATTTAAAATTAATTATATGTCATCAAATACAGTCTGCATTTAAATACCGTACTCTATTACATAGCTATCAATAGGTCCCGTATCATTTTTATCCTTTTCCCTTTGTTTTACTAGACATTATATAACAAATACATATAACACAATAAAATACTGTACTAGACACACAGACTTACATAAACATAAAATATCAAAATAATTTTATTTATAAATATTTAGGTGCAGCAGAGACCATTTTTCTATCTTTACATTACCATTCCCAAGATACATGTATTATCACATTTCCTTTTCCAGGTTTTTTTAATCCAATTAATACATTATTAGAATGTTCTTGCTTCAAAATGCCTCTCTCCATTTTACATGAATTCTTAACCTGATTTCTTGTCATCGGCCACAAAGCAACCACTCAGGTTTAGGGCTATACTGAATTGTCTAATGGCATTAATCCAGTCCCTATGTATTATTACCTGTTGATCATTCTCCCAATCTTTTATAGCTGCAAATATAAGTGGATTCTAATTGTATGCAATTATAAATAAAATTTGTATTTCCTAAACAATCAGCCATTAGAAGTGTTGGAAGGCACCCATAAGAGATTGTAATATTGTTTCTGAACCACTATGGTAAATGTATAAGATTACACTCTAAATCTTCCCAGTGGTTCAGAACATGGAAGAGAATCTATATGTATCCTACCTTATAATAGTCATATAAAAGTCCCAGAGCAGCGGCACTGTCTTCATCTCCATTTATACTCATCATAGCCTTTGTAGCTGCTGTCAAAGGATTTTCCAGGTAGGACTTCCATGCCTCATCTTCACTGGTGTAGGACCGTAGGGTATTAAAAGCTGCTTCATTGGGAACCACAACCACAAGCCTTTTACTAGAAAAGCATATGAAACTTATAGTTAGATAAAAATGTATATTATAAATCATATATACACAAATATACACTGATATAGACGTTAACCATAGCTGGGAATTTCCCAGGCTGGCTAGGAACCCTTTCTGTCCCATTTGAGAACCAGGACAAGTAGGGTGCTTCAGGAGGATAGCTTATGGCAACCACCTTGAACAACAGAAAGGGCTGAGGGATAAACATTTTTATTTCATTTCCCCCTTTACTTATAATGTATGCATGTGTGGCGTTATGTTTTGTGCGTGTGTTTCAAATAGATTTTAAACCCACAAGAACAAGCCCTGTACTAGAATGTCTTTGTGTGTGTTGAAACTGTTGTCAGTTGTAAATTGTAAAAATGTAACTGTTTTGATCACTTTTTTGGATCACCTTCCAATAGGATGTATGTTTTTTGTTGGTATAGGAACATGGAAAATGTCACAGTGGAGCCAGGTCCAAGAAGACCAGGTCCTTCACACGTGGGCTTTTTGTCTGTAAAGGAAAAGGGGACGAATCACCTCCACGCGAGGAGATCACGAAGAGACTGGGGACTTGGTGGTCAACTTTTGTTCTTATTACAAGAGTTTGGCACAGCACCAAAAAAAACAGGGCCACGGTGGCAAAGTTCCCAGATATGACTATATTTCAAACATGAATGTTTAAGGGGTACAGAGTGGAATACTTGGAAATATACATCGTAGCCCTAACTACAGGGAGCATGGCTATCGTCAGCTGCAAGAAAGAGCCTTTTCTGAGCAGGGACGTAAGAACAATAAGCAGAAAATTCTCCTGTACACAAAGAAGGGAGACATTTCTGGGATTAAACGTTGACTGATATAACATGAGACATAATTCCAAGGAGGGGGGTGCAACAAGTAAGACATAATAATAATAATAATAATACGCTTTAGCTTGTTTCCTGATACTATGGAGCCAATAGCTTTCTTTCTCCTCCAGTAGTAAACACTTTTGTCTGACCCAAACATCATCTATTAGTGGGGCTTATTAGGTGCCATTTATCAAGTTTTTAAGGCAAATCTCCAGGGGTGGCCCAATGGCTTGAGGCACCCAAACTTGTGTTTGCCTTCTGCATGCATTTGCTAACACAACAATGAAACTCCTGGTAGTACCCCCTACCAGCTAGTCTGCAGGTTTGCCTATATCAGTCCAACAGTAAGGATCAAGTAAGGATTTTTTATTTAAACTTGTAAGGTAACAACTGTCCAAACCTGATTTTCATATAACTATATAGGTTTATTTATTTCTTAAGTGTGCACAGCAGACAGAGTGCACAGCAGGATGAGCATGCTTTCATGGGGTTTGTTGCTCTCCCACAGGTATGCCTGTGATCAGGGTGTTGGGTTAACCTCCGTTAGACATCAAAGGGGTAAAAAAAGAGCAGGGATGAGCAGAAACGTTGCAAAAGCCTGGAGAGAAAGGGAAACGGTCCATCGCCTGGAGACCTCAATCAAACCGTTTATGTACATAGGTATGAGCATAAGGCATCGTTAGAGACTAAAGTTAAAAGGGTAAAGTAGCCAAAACCGGTCGACAATCATTGTAAAACAGATGGATAACCATTTGCCTGATTCACATCTACCACTCGCCCTGGTGTAATAGGACAGACCCTCCTTGGGACCCACAACCCTGTTTCCCTTTTAACTCCTTTGTCCTGCCACGGCCGCGTGCTCAGAATGTTTGGAGCGTATAAATGTAAAAAAGAAAATCTGATCTTGTCAGAATGTTTGGAGTGTATTCCTAATAGACCAACCTATATGCCTTAACACAGAGTTGTGATCCTGTAACTTGTTTTAAACAAAAATTGTCATGCAACTAGTTTCAATTGTAATGAACTCACCTAAATAAATAGCCAAAATAGCAATTGTGACATAATGTGTGAGGCTGGAAGCAAAGGGGGGATTTCAAAGTCATTCCTGGGTGATGCAAATTTTGTCTCGGACGGGTACAGGAAGATAATCCTTTTCAATGACAATATGGCAGTCTTATTAATCTCTATGCAAATAATTAACGATTCATTAAAGGGAATCTTGAGCGTCTTGCAAAAAGGCAGGATCATGTAAAAACGTGCATATGCAAATCAATATCCTATAGTTTCAGTCAGTCTCAACTATCTTTGTTTGGAATACAGTTATTTTAATTCAACAAAAAAAAAAGAACATTTAAAATGCATAACACATCTGATAACACTTACGGTGGCAACAGTGAGTTTAGCTACGATCATTACATAAAGGATTTTAGTGCTGGGAAATGTTTTGGTGAGGCAGGAGAAGGATAAGCAAATATATGTAGTATATGAATTATCCTGTGTGCAGGTTACAGGGAGCACAATAATCAATTCATTATTAAGAACAAAGAAATGTGTGCACACAATAAATTGGATGATCGATTCAGGGCATGCAGTTAAGATTAAGTTCCACAATTCATCTCAACAATTCGAGAGTTGGATGTATGCAGGTATACTCTGCCTTACTCAGGGCAAACAAGCACATACAAGCAAATATTTAAAAAAAGAAAAAAAGAAGAAAAAAAAACAAACATTCCAATCCTTGCTCCTTTTTGAATTATTGATAGTGACATCACTGTAACTTCCAGCATGTTACCCCATGATGAAGACGCCAGGCTGTAATCGAGTGATGCTGAACAAACAAGTTTTTACTATAGTGATCGCAGCGTTCATGCGATTTTAAAATAAATAAAAAAAAAAAAAAAAGTTGCAGGAAATTCCGGTGGCTACGCATCAGATCAAATCCAACATGTATAAGAGCCGCACTGTTTCCAAATGTCAGTAGGAAGCTGTCCCTCTGGTTTAACTCAAGAATCCTCAGACTTTTCCTTCAATAGTCAAAAAAGGGTTAATCTCAAATGAAAAAATGTACTCTAAATCTAGTTCCAATCATAATGACCTGAGCACGATCCCTGGTTCTAAAGGATCTCATTGAATTCAGGAGATGCTGTAGGACCAAGTGAATGTTGGTCAATGATAAATTATCTTGAGATGTTGTAGTTTCATCCATAGTAATTTATTTCCTCTTGAGAAACAAGGGATCAATCGGATACATGTGGTTTGCATACGAAAAACATTACAAGTATGGATTGGACTGTAATGAGTGCAAAGAATGTTTAAGGAATCCTCTGGTGTAGACCTCGGTCACTTATCTTGAAAAAGGTAGGGTACAACATCAGGGTTTCTACAACTTCGGACTTAAAAGCGATCAGACAAAGGTCTCACTCTGAAGGCTGCCCCATCTTTGTGTTCCACAGAATATCAGGCTTGAAACTAATATTTTTTTATGAACATAATTATCAAAAGGTAGTCATCAAAAAGGAAATGTGATTTAATGTGTCATATGCACACTATCTATATTAGCTTTTCTTGGAATTAAGAATGAAAATAGTTTTATTTTTTAATAGTTTATTTTAGGTTAATTATAGTTATTTGGCTGTGGATGCTGGTCCACCTATTCTCAAGTTTAAAATGTGTAACTAAATGTAGCATTAGAGGTATCATTCGTAATACTGAACCTGTCCCAGAAATAATTAACTTTATACATGTTTACATCATTTTGCTGGAAGCACTTGCCAGGTGACATCACAAATGGGTTGTTGGCATAGAAACTGAAAAGCCTTTTTAAATGTTTGTGTTGTTCTTGTGCGACTAAACCTTCAATAAACGATCTGTTGTTTTATTTGTGCATCCTACAGCGAAGGTTATAAATGCTTTGTCCTAAAGGAGTAAAATTTTTAAGCTTTAAGGTTGGGGAAATTAATTCTTTTTTTTCTCCTTTAATTTTAAAGTGGATCAAGTTGATGCTCTTTTTGGCCGGAAATGTATTCAACTTCCACAAGTGACACCAAGATTGTACTAGTTTATAAAACTCATTTAACGACAGCCTTTCGTTGATGTAAGGATTAAAATTTTAATCAACTCTTGTCCTAGGTCGTAGGCTCAGGATAGCTGTATGCCTATCCCATGCATGTCCCTCATTGTATTAGCCACTACCACTTCTGATAGGAGACTGTTCCATTTATCTACCACCTTCCTTACATTACATCTAAACATCTGACCCTTTAATTTTAGATTGTCTTTTTGTTTAAACATTTCCCCTCCTGTACTTTAAGTATTGAAATATTTCTATCATATCTCCCCCCTCTCTTCGCTCCTCCAAGCTACATATAATGAGATCCATCAGTGTTTCCCGATAGTTCTTATTCTGCAAACGATTTAGCATTTCTTGAGTAGGACAGGCTACATTAAATATTTTTTTGGCTTTAAACTTGGAAGGATGTCACATAGTTTTGTGTACAGTTGGGCTTTTCCAAGAAGGCTAACATTTACAAAAGACAACGTTACGCAAGCATGTAAATAAAGGATGCCATTAATTAGAAACTGGGGGTTAACTGAAGCCAGATGCAAATTCTCCTTGTAACCGTCAAAAACTCTTTGAATAATTGGACTCATTGGGGTACATGAAAAGTTCATGAAATGTTAAAAAATCTAATGTTTGCTTAAATCAACTATATAGTTGTGCTGTGTTAGTCACAGGAAGAAAAAAGAGCACATTTGATAAATATATCTTTATTGGCTAACTGAAATTCAATAGATTTCAAGCTTTTGAGGTTACCAAGTGCTCTTCTTCATGATATGTCCAGATTAAGACACTCTTGGTTTCAATTTGTTCCTGGAACGGACCCCTAGATCTCTTTTCATTTCCCCCCCCATAATGAGATTAAGTTTTTTCTTACAAACCCTGGCAATTTTATTTTATTGAATTCTACCCTTAAACACATTTTTCAGACAAAACAAGTTTCAACTATATTTCCTTATTGTGGGTACATTCATTTTTATTTCAGAGTATCTGTCCTGCCCCCATGCCTATAACAAGCTGGGGGGGGTAATAAAATGTACTCTATTTCCCTTTTAATAAACCAGGTTAGTTTAACCCAGACAGGGCCATATATAAAAATGGTGGCACTTGTCCTATGCAGCTACCTTGTGGCCCTATGCCACTCAGACTGTGTGTGTGTGTGTGTGTGTGTATGTGTGTACGCAAGGATGTCATGTAAATGACAATTTGCTGTCCTATTTTCTACCACCACCATCATTCACTATTCTAGCTGGCCAGCCACCCCAACCCCCACCACGCACAAAAACTGGTCTGAAATGAGGTTGCTTCAGCAACAATTGAGTAATTACCTCCACTCCCCCTGAAATGTTCCCATTATTGGCTTTAGACTTCCAGTTACACGTTATTATCATTAATCCTTAAAGGATTTGTCATATTGATCTCAGTTAAAGGTGCAGCGCATACACGCCCAGGCTCCAACCACTCTTCATGCAAGAGTGTCTAGAACAAAACCCAAGTCACAAGACCTGTGCGGAGTGTACAAATAACACACATGACTTTGACCTATCTCTAATCTATGCATACATCTCTACTATCTGGACTATACCAGCTGTCTAGGGGGTTATCAAACTCTGTTGACCTTATTAGACGTCAAGAATCTTCTACACAGACCACGAAGAATGGACATTTGCACCAATTACTATAAAATGTAATGAATGTTGTGAACTTGTGTATTATAAATATAGAAAAACAGTTTCAAGAGGACATTAAGGTCATGTATAATATGCAGCTCCATTGGAGTACTTCTGCCAGGGGTCTCAAAGTCTATGCCTTTTTAGGTATCTCAAAAAATGAATGTATCCTCGTGTTATTAGAAGTGATTTCTTGCAATTTGATACAGCTGTCTTATCTTAGGCTGGAATATCCTGATCTCCCTGCCTGTTTAAATGCCTCACGTCTGTCCTGGTTCATGTAGGACAGTCCCAATTTTGTGGGCTCTGTTCCCAGAATCGATGACCCATTCCCAAAATGCAACCGTTCTGAATGTTTATTTTCCCCAGTTATTCAGTTGATCAAGCAACACATAGTGGGGGCAAATACACAGGTGCAGGGTGGACACATCCGCCATGGTTTCCAGGACATGTGGAAGTTTTTCATATTGATGACAGCCCAGGTAAAGTGCTGCCCTGCAGTATGGAGGGGGGGTGCATAGACTCATGGAAGGCAAACAATTAGTCAGTTAAACATCAGCATACCTGGGAACTCTCCGGGTTTGACCCGGAGGTTGCCGGGTGAACGCTGATCCTCCGGTTCAAGAGCTGAATCCTTCGGGTCATGGGAGTGGGGTCTTGACATGCTCCGCTCAATTTTCCTTTAAATGGGGGTGCTTCCCGCTGGCGTCAGTGGGCAGTCCTGGCCGCGTCCCACAAGGGAAGGCTCCGGGTAGCCTGAGCCCAGAAGTTCCCAGGTAAGTACATCAGTCATGCTGCAGGGCAGCACTTTATCTGAGGTGGTCAGCAATATGGAAAAATTATATGTGTCCTGTAAAACATGACCAATGTGGTCACCCTACACAGGTGACCCTATGTCCCCACAGGGGCCCTGAAACTTTGTACGCACCTTATAAGCTTGCTAAAGTTCACATTGGAAAGCTATTGAAAAAAAATTATGTGAAAGAGAAACATTTTAAGAGCAATTGTTCACAAATTGTTGATGGGCACATAATGCACAAACAAACATACATACATAAGTAATGTAGATAGGTAGTATATACGTAAGTAATCAAATGAAAAAAAACATAAAAACACAATAATGAAGGGGGCAAAAAATTTCTTTATGATAAGATAAAGTTAAGGCCATCTAATTCCCCTTTTCTAAGGAACGATACGACAGTATACTATTCCTGGGAACTCAAAATGTGTTGATTTTGACACTCTTTTAAATATTAACCATTTCAATAGTCTGTGTTCATCTTTTTATGCAGGTCAAATAACAAGTGTCGACTTCGATTTAGGCAATGGTAATTTTGCATCGAAGGGAGCGGGACAGGGTTTAGAGATACGTCTGGCTGTTGTGTTTTCGATGATTTGGGTGGGGAATGGCATTTAGGAAGAAGCCGTTATCGTGTTGCAGCTTGTGTGAGAAGTTGAGAAAGTGTAGAAAGTCAAAGGGGGTGGAGGTGGCATAAGTCTGTGAGAGACTGCAAGCGAGGAGGGGAGTTCCTCTGCCTCCAGGCGGATGCTAGGTTGTTGGATTTGTTATCAGATACAAAGACTACTTAAAGATAGCAGCAGAGAAAAAAAAAACATTATTCTGTGTCTTAAAGTAAACAAGAAACATATAAATTAAAATAAAAATACTTGAAAATAAAAATAGTAAAGATGTTGGATAAACCACAGCAAACACAGACGTAACAAAGAATCCTGGATTCCCCTACCCATTGTGTTGGTCACACACACACACACACACACACCAATCTATGCAGCGATTTCTAGTGTGCAGTGTTCTACGCAGTGATCCTTAAGGACTAAATAGAGGGTTGTGTTGGGAAAACTGGTTAAAGGAGTTGAGTTTCTTATAGTCACTTTTCAAGCCAACTGTGGAGAAAGCCACCTGTCTTAGCATCCTTCTCTACAATGATCTCTTGTACAAAAATAATGCTCAGCCCTGCCATTTTAAGTGGCTTATTAATTCCGGGTTACGTTACTCTGTTTCGCATATTAGAGAAGCAGACAAAATATAAGGTTGTGTATTAGAAAAGAAAAAAAAAAGATTTTAATAAAGATCCCTAGATTTCAAAAATCATTTGCCTTGTTACGATTTGTTTCCCTAATCGTAGAGGAAATACATATATGTATATTGTTTTACATACATAACCTTGTAACTGTAACTGTAAATGTTCCCCAAGTTCTCCCTAGTAAAATATTTTCGAAACTAAGTAAATAACCACGGTCTCTTTACTCCGGGAGTAAATGGCAGAAAACATATCACCCCCTGACGTTCGTATACTTTTGCCGTTGCAGGTGCGGTATTGTTGAATGTAAACTTTGCTTTGTTTTGCACACACGCAACCACCGAGCATCCTCTTTGTTTTGCTTTACTACAACACAATTCAATTCCAATAATGTTAATTATTAACTACAGTCAAAGCTTAATTTCTGGAAAAGTTAAATTGCTGGAGGACTTTTACATGCAGGAGAAAAAATAAATAAATAGATGAATAAATAGAAATTAAACGTCCCTCCTCTAAATGTGCTTTGTTTTAAACATTCTTATCACATGACATCTGATAGCGGGAGTTTATTAGAAAACACGTATGATTGTGTGCCTTTTTTTTTTTTTTAATCTGGAAGACTAATTCTCCAGTTGCGCCGCATTGTGTTCAGACGCCTCTATGCCCCCCCCAGGTTGATGATGTCATACACACAGCTAGCTCACTACCCCTATTTAAACCACACGTTACTTAAAAAGGGGGTTGTCACCCTGAAACTATTGAATTTCACTCAATCAATGTGTCTCAGCAGACTCTCAAATTTGGTGATATCCCTCTCCTTTTTGTTACTACAAAAGAGGGGGATGGGGTGTAAAAGGATCTAGAGGAACAAAAAAAACAGAAGTGCTTTTAGTTTAAAAAAAAAAAAATTAAAAAATCCATTATATTTTATATTATTCAAATTAAAGCCAAAATTAAGAATTGTTGTTTTCAGTTACTTGCTGGTATTTAAAGCTATTTTGTACAGATTTCATGACTTAAGACATATTTTAATCCTCACAGCTCATCCTTTAATCTTCAAGAAGACACGCTTCTTAGAGAGAGCGTAGTTTAGAGCAATCATCGTCATAGTAAGTAAATCGTGTGTAGTCTTGTATCTGTTCCTGCTGCCCCTTTAAGTAACTCGTATCAAATCCCAGAATTAAAGCTCCCTTTACATTCAGTCTGGAAATGGTTAAACGTTTAAGATGTTTTCGGAACACACTGGTTTATTTCATTGTGAATATTAATTCATTTTTTTACACGCAAATACATAATTCAGTCTTAAAAAGTATTGTGCATTAATATATGGATTACATAAGGATGCATACTAAATGTCTTATTCAGTGGAGCTCCCGCCAATACTTAAAACATCCTATATTCCACTTACTATAATGTTTGTAGGCATCTGCATTTATGTCATGTGTATGTGTTCTAGCCAATTCTAGTACACTTCTCTTTGAAATGGCCATAAATAAGTCACAAAGTTCCATAAAACATCTTGATTAAGTTCTGACAACTAGCTAGTCACTCGCAAAAAGAAGTCCCACGTTGGCCGTTGGAAATATTTGGACATACGCAAATGTTGTGCGCATTTGGGAACCACATTAAATGTAGTTAATTTTTTTCCCAAAAATACACTGCAATTAAATTCAAGTCAAATGAATTCAGTCCTCTTTAATTTTCTGATTACATGTCACACAGCACAGTTGAGTTTTGCTTGAGCGAAAACATGCTCTTATGTCATTAAACAATTTATTTACTTCTTCAGATGGCAGGTTTTATAAACTTAATGCAAGGATGAGGGTTTTCTAACTATCCATTTTTTTACATTGCCTATTTACATAGGCAATGTAATTAGTGTCTTTACTCCTGTGCACACCAACATGCTATAACAGAGACAGCCAACACAGCAATTGCCCAACCGCTTACTTGCATGGTGCTTTTAAATGAATGTCGATCATTACCATTGGTTGATCTGTACCTCTGAAGAACATCTGATTGGCTACCCTTACGTTAAACGCTAGATTAAACTATCTTTGCCAATACAATGCATATATTTATGGAGTATGACAAGACTAGAATTGGCAGACTAAGACAAACCTGTATGCGGTCACATAAAACGGGACTTCTGCAGGTCATCCAGCAGCCAAGACATAAACCCGCTAATCAGGACTGGCCCAGAAAGCGAGGGACCACTGCTGCTTTGTCTTACCTAGGAGACTTGGTTCAATTTGCATCCCTTTAACCCCTAAACGTTCAACACCTTACATTGGGATACAAAAGCATGGCACGCAAGTGGATGTTGGAGGAAAAAGGTAAAGTAGAACATTTTTGGGGGACTAACCAAGAATTGAGAGAAGTGTCCTATTCAGAAATTAAAACCGATGTGTTTAAAAGAACAATATTTACATGAGGTATGAGAAGTTAATAAAAAGCACATATTATATACATCATACTATGTTTTGTTGGTTTTTTCACCCCTGAGAAAAAATAAACTAATTCACGTTAGTCAATATAAGAAAGTTTAGTTTAAAAAAGCAAAAAACCAAAGATTCTCGAACATAAAGAAGAAGAACCAGCTGGCTATAAGAAATCTTAGCTCCAGCATGTATAAATATTAGTGTTGTCAGCTTTACAACACACACCCAAAGTGCTTGCTCTTTCCTCACCAATATCCCTCTGAGTATGAATGCATCCCATTATTCTACAGCCCTAGAAGTCCTTGTCTAGGGCAACAAACCCAATAAATACACCACTAATGCATACAGAAACCAGGAGTTCTGGATTCATACCAAATAGTGGAATGAGGGCGTTGAAATGTCCAACTCTCCATTAATTGGCAGGTATACAGAGTTAAAAATGTAGGACAAATTTCATTGACTCCCACTTGACGGCCAGACTACATTCTATAATTTCACCAGCATTGCGACTAACAGCAGGTTTTGGGTTAGCTATTTATTTAGTTTCACAGCGTTGACTTATTTTCCTCATTTTTACTGTGCTCCTGACATGCCCATAAAACACAAAAGATGGTTCTTTTAATCAGTGCTGCCAATTATGTTCTCTGTAGTAAAAGGGTCAAAATAAACCAGATTTAACATGTTTAAAGACTATGCCTTTTTAGATCAAGATAAAACCGGTTTAATGATTCATGGAGATTATTATTAGATTTCATCATATGGCACAAACGTTTAAAAACAATAACAGTCTGCATCTACCAGTGGTTCAAGTAACTCATATGAAATAAACGCTTATATAGGCTTAAAGGGGCACTCCAGCCATCATATGCATGTTAACCTCTTAAGGACCTAACATTACATTCCAGCAAAAACACTATCTAAGGCCGTGGATATAATGTCCTCTGACACGGTCACCGATTTCGACTCCTGCACCTGCAAACAAAAGCAGGACTTCTGCTGCTGGCTGCCGGGGGAGCCAACAAGAGCCACTTCCATGCATGTGATTAAAGATGCCGTGCCACATGGACAAAACATGAATTGTACTATTATAGTAAACAAATAAACTTTAGCAGAACTGTTATTTGTTAGTATTTCCTCTGAAATCTAAATAAAAAAATAAACCTTTACAAAGTTTTCTAGCGCTTATGACAATAAAAAGTATCTTTTTTTTCTTCCACCAATCAATTAAATGTTTCCATCAAAATTACAAAACAGGAAAAACTCTCCTTGCTTGAAAGATGCGATGGGTTCGAGCGTTCAACGGGACTAGGAATGGTGTTCCTAATGCTGCGTTTAATTACAAAAGTTTTAAGACATTATTACAGTAGTAGCCAATGTATGCTGGCAAAACATCCATGTTCAGACCACATACGTGTGACAGGCTGCTGCTACAGACTAGAATGGGATTTCTACTAGACATGTGGTAGAAGCATACTTAGGTATGCTCACTGCTTTCAATAGAAGAGGATTGGGAGGAGTTAAATAAGACAGAAGTCATCTAACTCTAATAACTAAAGAATTCCTACACTTCAAAATGGACTTAACATTTAACATGAAGATAGGGCTGGAGTGCTCATTTAACTAGCGCTAGTACTGAACGAAGGAAGTGGATATGATGATTAGAATAGCAGAGACCTTTGGCAGGATCACTCCATCTTTTTTTTCTTAATACCAAATTACAAAATGATCGGTCTTATAGTGTATGGAGGAAGAAAACCATAGACTGATCATTCATAACAGAATTTTCCATAAAAACACTGCACACTGCTGCACGGACAAATATTGACTTCCGGAAACCTATCACAAGTCTTCTTTCACTAACAGTTCATGTTGACAAAAATAAGTACTGGGGGATTAAACCTAAAATACAGAAAATGGCTTTGGGAAAAACAACATTCTTTTAAATAAACAACAATTTTATTTAAATAGCCAAATAAACTTGTGTTTTATCTTTGATAGTATTGGCCAGTCTATGTAAGAAATGTGAAAACAAAAAAAAATGTCTGGGCAGGTAGTATAATTTTTTTTGCAGACCTACACATGACCAAATCTGACCATTAAGAATAAGATAAAGTGTATTCGGAAGATGGCTAGAGGCACCATGACAGAGCAGAAGATCCATGGCAAAGTCTGCCCAGCACACTAAACCTTCAGTGATATCGGGGGCCCCTTTTTCCATGTATGAACCCTGTTTTTGGATTCAAATTGCTGGGTCCCAAACTGGTATGTTGGTACTGACTTATGTCTGCTATATTATGATGTCAATAACCATGAGATGACAACACTTGCAGGTGTCTTGCAAATAGAATTATAAAGGTCATTATCAACAGCCTCAGCTTTGTAAGGCCATTTGTGTACCAAGAACAAGAAGCCCAGGAGCTCTTTAAAACCTGGAGGCCACCGTCTGCCGCAGAGGACTATGCTATGAACCTGCAATTCTCTGCATAAGCAAAATAGGCCTCTGGATACCCGGGTCCTTCCAGATGCACATGAGGACCCAAGAACAGAAAGGGAGTAGGTGTGTTAGCCAAGCTGGCTTGCGGTCCTCCATTCCTATTGAGCTAGGCTTGGGTTCCAGTCCTCAATGACATACCAAGTTCCAGTTGACATTAAAAGTTGACATGAGAGGTTATGTTTTGTTTTAGCACAATGACTTCAATAAACATTAAGAGCCAACCTTGATGAGCTTCTTCGGCAGAAAAGGTTTGTCCGGCCCTGTATAATCTATAGTTACATACATACTATTAAACGTAAATGGGCCATCACAGCCCTTCATCCCGAAGAAACTTGCCAATGTTCGCCTTTCATAATGGTTAGTGAAGTAAGGGAACTGAATCGACAACTGTCCTGTAAACGTAACTGCCAATTATCCCTTAATACATAAATGCCACTTAGGGTAGTTGGTTAAATGTGTTTTTGGCCAGTACATTACTATGCCATTTGTGTGTGCTTCCCCTGACCTCTCCAATATCAAGTGCATCAGAACATTAAGCAGATCTAGATCAGAACAGATTCCTGCTTTTAGCTGAAGGTTGCTTCATGGTAAAACTTGTGCATTCTTGAATTCTTGGGCTGAAAGACAAAGCTATCAGAAGAGGTAATGTCTGAAGCAGAAGTAGTTAAGCTCAACGTCAAACAGATGCTTAAAAGTGAGCCTAGGCCAAACTCTGCAGGATCCTGAGTTCTGTACTTAAACTTCCACCTCCTCGAAGCTACAGCGTATCCACAAATTACCAGATGGGATGCAAATCAGAAACCTTGTTAACTTACAAGACTTGTGAGACATTGCTATAGCATGAGAATGAAATGACTATTTGACTAAATATCTAGATAGCAATATTCTACAAATGCCCAATAACATTTAGCAGCCATTTCAGCAATACATAGATTGCTGTTATTACTAATCGTTAAAATTAATTTAAAACACAGTTGTTAAAAAAAATTACAAAAAAATTATCTGATGGCCTACAAAGAAAATTAATATGGCTGTATTAGCCCATGAGAAGATGGAGTCTGTAGTCAAGGTGGATACATTTTATTTGGCCAATATACAAAAATATATATAAAGTTACAGAACCTTAGCAGTCCCTTCTTCATTCCATCTGAGCAAAAGACCTCTGAAGTTTTTAATACATGTGACTCTACATCGCTTTCACTGGCATAACTGCATGGGTCTCAGTGGTCTCACTTGCGACCCGGCCAGCGTCTCTAGGGGGCCCGGTGCAACCCCTGCGACCCCCTCCTTCCCGTCTTCTCGTATCGGTTCAAAATTGTTTGAAAAGTCCCTTCCGACCTGGACTGTATCATGTAATACAAATGCAAGACAACTATTCCAGCACTGGGTTCTGTGCAGCTGCTCATAAAATACATTACAGAAGTACTGGCTGAAGGTCAAAAACAATGATTAGAGGTTTTGTATCCCCTACCGTATGACTGCAGCAAAAGCTACACCGGGTGAACTGAACTAGTATTAAGATTCCCTAAGAGTTACTGATGACCTCATATGAGCCAAGGCGGATTCATCCCACAGTCTCAACCCTGGGAGCTTTTCCTTGCTCCTTTCTCATTCTTGAAATTGTGATTTTGGTATACACTTGTCCCAGCTTGCTGCATTAAGAATCTGCCATATCAGAAAGGAGTCTGTTGATGCTTGGGGCATTTTATAGCACAAATGGGTCGACTATAAAAATGATAAACTATATGAACTGGATATTGGCCAACAGAAAATTCACAGAAGTCAACTTTACTTGAACATGTTACCTGTGTTGATGTTACAACAAACATAGATAAATGTTATGAGACAACCAAGAATCTACACATTATGTCCACCAAGAGCTCATGGGTTGTATTAAATTAGCTCCCAAAAGGACAATAGGTAGGAAAAGAAAACAAGAAAGACCTATAACAGATGAAAGGTGGAAAGTCTACAGAGAATAAATGTCCTGACTTGTCTCCAAATCCTAAGCCTCTTTGCCTGGGGGCATTCAATCAGTTTATTGAAATCTTTACTTTGTAAGTCCAGCCTACTGATGGATGACATGCCATGACTGGCAAAGGGACAGCCAAGAGTCAATAAATGTGTCGAGATCACATACAAGAGAGTAGCAGGGGGTGCAATTAGAACATGCAGTCCTGGATTACTTGTTCTCTAGGTTTATACAATAACATTTATCCGCAGGTGATCACAATGCAAATCACATGCTACTGCGATACTGACACTAACATTTATATACACTGAGCAAAATGACCTTAAGGACCTTAAATTGTGCAGCGCTACAGAATATGATGGCGCTATATAAAAAAATTATGATTAGAATGTAAGGCTGTAATGTATATATATATATATATAATATCAAGTTACAACTGCAAAGAGTGGATTAAACAAATTTAAAACCCTCTGCCAAAAATCAATTGCTTTAAGCTATTTTATCCCATGCAAGCAACACATTGTCTGCAAAAGAACTGATTAAATAAACTAACTTATTAAAAAAATTAAATCTTAAAAGGATGTTTTTTTATGTACCATGTACTAAGGGAGCTTTGATCTTTATTTGAAGCCCACCTGCTTTCCCCTGCCACATTGACACAGATCCGAGAATATGGCCGTTTGTACAGCAAAAGAAAAAGCCCTTTGTTGGAGGCACACAAAAGCCAAAGTCTCTCCCGGCATATTGCGCTGAGCAGGCCGGCCTCCGTGAACACTCCCCGGGCAAGAGAGTCCAGAACAAGACGGGGAGAAGAAAGAATGGGATCTCTACAGACAGAGATCGCACCGAGCAGCAGGAATCTGGCAGGATCCCCACACTGACTTCCATCTGATCAGGTCCGACAGCAAGAGGGAGGAATACAAAGTTTCCCGACTTCTGCCACCAGATCCCAAAACCAGTATGATCACTTACTTGTCCGTCTCTTGTGACATGTTTGATCCAATGAACTTTCCCTTTATCTTCTCCCTAGCTCCCTGGTGGAACTGGACTTTCAAGTCTGTGCAGGTAAAGGTGTGTGGAGTGTGTAAGGGGAAAGAGACGGCAGAACTAGAGCTACTGGTAATTCTTCTTTTTTTTTCCCCTTTCTTCCACCCCCCCCCTTAACCTTTTTTTTTTTTTTTTTTTTCCTTCTAGCCAAGCTAGAAAGGTAAGAGACAGGTAGACAGTCCCTCCCTCTCCCCCTCCTTCCTGCCCTCCCCCTTTCTCCGCTTGTGGCTGGACAGGCAGTGAGGGTGAGTGGATCAGTGTGTAGCCCCTTCCCTGCTTGTAGGGTGACACTGGGGTGTGCTGGCACCGATCCAGGTCAGGGACCTTTACCTGTGCAGGTAAATTCTTTCACTCCATGCTAATATTGGGTGCCCCTTGTTTTGCCGCACGCTGATTGGCTGACACCGGCTCAGAATTCCAAGCTGAGCGCTTATTGGCTCCTTGTGCTCAGGTAAGGGCCTGCTTACGCCGGGAACTCGGATTAGAAGCAGTTTCCGCAGCCGCGTGTAAAGGCGGCACGGCCGACACCTTCTCCGTGCAGGAACTGTGAATGGAGGACAAACTGACACTTTATCCTCCATCAGTACCGGCACCAAACAGCAACGTGCTGCATCCGCACAGCCCTGTGAAAGCATTGCCGGCGTTACATGTATGCACCGTTAACAATGTGACTCCTGTGAAGGGGCGCCGTCACACCGGAAGCACAGGTGATGCCTGCGCTGTACACATTGCAGGGGTATGCCGTGTTCTCTGGGAGTGAAGGAGTTAAGATAGGAGGAAGTATTGTGTAACATCCACCTGACCTCTTTTACACCTTTACAACCGGGTGTGGCTGGCCCTGTCCTGTCTATATGTCTGACTCGGTGTGTATACACTTTACAATTCATCTGCTTATCTACCATATGTGTTGGGCTCTAGGGTTTATGAGGCCCTCTTTCCAAAGATGAAGCTGCTAACTGGGGAGCAAATGGGCCTGAGCGCCCTGTTGATTTTTTTTTTTATACAGATGATTCATTGGATTGACAAACAGTGGGGCAATTGCCATGGTAACCAATGAAGTGTTATTGCTGATTTCTCCACTTTACGCTAGAATTCTTTTTCTATGTAACCCACATCATATCACAGGAAATACATAATATATATATGTGTGTGTATGTATGTATATATATATATGTGTGTGTGTGTGTGTGTGTGTGTGT